>QODF01000044.1:1224589-1343832 GCA_024372805.1 Oostethus manadensis
CACCTATTACACCATGCTGCACCTATTACACCATGCTGCACCTATTACACCATGCTGCACCTATTACACCATGCTACACCTATTACACCATGCTGCACCTATTACACCATGCTGCACCTATTACACCATGCTGCACCTATTATACCATGCTACACCTATTATACCATGCTACACATATTATACCATGCTACACATATTATACCATGCTACACATATTATACCGTACACCATGCTGCACCTATTATACCGTACACCATGCTACACCTATTTCACCGTACACCATGCTACACCTCCTACACCACAGAGCATGCTATACCTATTGCAGCTACTACAAAAATGCAAGTCAAAGATCTTCCGCAGTATAAGACAAGAGCACTCTGCTGTTTGGAGAAAATCTGCGCTCCACACCGGCACACATCACAGGTTTCCACACAGAGCGCTCGGCTGCTGGTAACATGAGCGCGGGACTCATTCCTCCCATGCCGCAGCTTCCTCATTCGGGCCTGAGTGGCGACACGCTGATCCGAGTGATCTGGTTATTGACGGGCAAAGTTGGCGGCTTTGTACGTGTCAGTCAAGGACTTCCGTTCGCGTGGGAGCACTTGGCTCCAAAGAGCCAAAGCAAATTGATACAACGCTGTGGTAACAAGATTCCTAAAGAAGTGGGACGTCAGCTGATCCCCTGATAGAACATTGGTCTCTGGAAGAACCGGGCCCAAAGGGTTCTGACTGACTTGTGGCCTTGACAACAAAAAGAAACACAATTAATTCCCTGCTCGGGTGAGCTTGAAACGCTTCCTGTGATTCCTTCCTTGTGAACGTAATTCTTTTTTACAAGTGACTCCTCGGCTACGCTCGCGGCTGAGGGAACTCAAATGGACTTTTCCATGACAGTCGTGGCGCTGAGTTTTCCGTCATTGCGGGCTGCACGGGAACGAACCCACGGGCTGCTTTGACCTTGATTATGCAAGATCATGCAAATCGCATGGAAGCGAACTGGTGGAATACCAAACACGGCGTGATTTGCTGCCGCACGCCGCATCTCTCGTGCGTCTTATCCACGACCTTCCCCCGCCCCCACCACTGCAGCGTTCCACGAGTCCCACAGTCTTACGCTGACATTCCCACCCACTGTAATTAATGATGCCATGACCGAGGACTTCACATTGATTTCCAATTGACATGTGACCAGTCAACCCTCAGTGGCCAGGTCATGTGACAGGGCGCTCAATGAGCCGGGAAGCTTTAGCGGTGTTTACAGTAAACCCTCCCCTGGGGAAAGACACATAAGCGCTAAGGATGTGCAACTAGCAGTAACTGTTTGCACATTTGCATTCATAACAACACAATATGGGTTATAGGGTTGGCGCAGGGTCTTGTACATTTTCTTCTCGTAATTATTCCCATGTATTGTTTGTATTATTGACTTTATTCCCATAATATTACAATATTTTTTCCACAACCTAATTTGCACAATTTTGCATCTGTCATTACAACGCAATGTGTAAAAAATTACTTTTTTAAATGTTGTACTTATTTTTCTTTAATATTTAACTTTATGCTAAAATGACATTGTTTTCCTTCCTAACATTAAACATTATAGTCCATGAATAATGAGGGTTATTTTTTCTCTAAATACTGTATTCTGACTTTGTCTTTGCAAAATGTGTGCTGTTTGTTCCATTTTTGCTGTTTCCCCTCAAAGGATATTTTTAATAAAAAAATGACCGCAGCTTTACACACGTCTTACAGGATGAAGTCCGACAGGCTGGATGGGACTTTGTATGCCATACACCAGTGGTTCTCAAACTGGGGGGTGTGCCCCACTACAATAGTATGACAGAATGGAAGTGCTATGTTCTTTTTTAATGACTTAGTTCCTGTTTGTGCGCTTTTATTTTGGTAGTTCTTCCTGTTTTCCTTGGTTTGTGTCTGCCAGCTTTGCTTTTCCTTACCAGTTGTACGTGTTGCTAATTTGAGTTCCCTTTCTATTTAGTTCAGGTGCGTTCTTCTCGGTTAGCCGTTTGTTTCTTTGCCATTTGTCTGCTGTTGCTTCTTCCTGCCGCTGCCTAGCAGCAATTATTATTAAAAACATATCTCTGACCTGCAATTGAGTCCTGCTCTCTGCATCCTCGGGGTCGTTGCCATTATGCCGCAGCCGACCCGTAATACTTTCATTCATTTTCTTCCGCTTATCCGGGTAGCAGGGTAGCAGTTTCAGTAGGAAACAAGCTGGACTTACTGCTGGAAATGCGAACCAGGCTCCTGCTTCGATTGTACAAGGACCGGATGTTGCGGACCACCAATCCCGTACTCCCGGAGCACCCCCCAAAAGACACCACGAGGGACATGGTCGAATGCCTTTTCCAGGTCTACAAAGCACATGTAGACCGGTTGGGCAAACTCCCACATACCCTCCAGTACTGTCCCAAGGGTGTACATCTGGTCCAGTGTTCTGTGACTGGGATGAAAACCACATTGCACCTCCGGTAACCGAGGTTCGGCTAACGGTCGTACCCTTCTCTCCAGCACCCTGGAGTAGACTTCCCCAAGGACGCTGAGGAGTGTGATCCCTCTATAGTTGGAGCACATCCTGCTTCCTAAAAATAAGGACCACCACCCCCGTCTGCCAGTCCAGAGGTATTGTTTCCGACTTCCATGCATTGTTGAAGAGACGTGTCAGCCAAGACAGTCCCTCAACATCCAGAGCCTTGAGAAACTCCAAACCAAACTAACTAACAGCATCATACAATCTACTATATGTTCTTGTGTACCTTTTTCCAGGAGCACTTTAAACATTAGACCACATCGAATAAGGAAAAATATATATATATATTTTTTTTTTTTACTGAATAGGGTGTGTTATTTACAATATGAACTATGAGCGACAAAACTTTGACTATTTAGGAGTATCTCGACGTCCCTTCGTGTTTCCTTCCCCGACTGTGCATTGGGTAGGTTTGTTGTTGTGCGTCACATGACTTGTTTTTTTGGCACCGTGTGTAGAGCTAGTCTGGATGACTGACTTTTGATTTCTTGCAAGTCATGTTGGCAGCTTGTATGGTAAAAGTTGATATTAAACACTTTGAACGTATCTGACGGGCCACATTCAAACGCCTGACGGGCCGGATGTGGCACCCAGGCCGCAGTTTGCCCACCCCTGCTGTAAACTGCCGGCGAACAAATCGCACGTAAAAAAAAAAAATGTAGTTACGTCTGCAGTTGAGTGACGTTTGGGCATGAGTGCCCGGTGCAGCTGCAAAGCAGGCCTGAAGGATTACCGGTGTCCTCAGAGTCGGCGCCAGGAGTGGACCTCTGGGACACAACACACTTTTTGGCGCTAATCCGGTTATACAACAACGCCATTGTTAGCTTGTTTGGGGGTTTCACTGGATTACCAGTTATTTTCATGTTAACTAATCCAAGCGGGCTTAACGTTGCAAAAGGTCCAGGAATGGGCGGGAAAAACATATATAGTGAGTTTTAATGACATAGGCGGACGGATACTAGATGGATAAAAGGATTGAAAGAGCAGAAACGCACACATGCAAGAAATGCACAAAGACACATAAACAGCTCAGTGCAGCAGGCTGTAATTCATTGGACGGAAAAGCAAGCAGCATATTGATTTTCCAATGACATAGACTCAGGAGTTTCAAGATCACACAACAGTGTGTGTGTGTGTGTGTGTGTGCATTTCTGCAATGTATGACTGTTATCTGGGACAACCATCCTTCGTGTCCATGTTTGGTCTCATGGAAAGCAGGTCTCGGCAGGAGTGAACAAAAGACCGCCATGTCCATATAAAGACCCCCGCCACACACCCCCCCAAGATAAACACACACACACACACACAGGAACACACTCTGACGGCATCCGCTTAAAAAGCACAAGCGCATTGTTGCATTGTGAGGTAGTTTAATGAGACTGCGCGGCGTTTGGGTGGAAACAACTCCACCAAAAGTCAGCTTCACTCATTCATTCATTTTCTATACCGCTTATCCTCATTAGGGTCGCGGGAATGCTGGAGCCTATCCCAGCAGACTTTGGGCGAGAGGCGGGGTACACCCTGGACTGGTCGCCAGTCAATCGCAGGCCACATATAGACAAACATTCACACTCACACTCTAATGGACAATTTAGAGTCGCCAATTAACTTATCATGCATGTTTTTATAATGTGGGAGGAAACCGGAGCACCCGGAGAAAACCCACACACGCACGGGGAGAACATACAAACTCCACACAGAGATGCCCAACGGAGATTTGAACCCAGGTCTTCCAGATCTCCTGTGGCCAATGTGCTAACCACTCAGCCACCGTGCGGCCCCAAAAGTCAGCTTGAATGTCAGAATGTCACATGTCCATCCACAAGTATGTATGTGGCATAAAGCGTCTAACAAAAAAAAGTACAGTACTTACGCACATGGCGGTTGTTATGTGTTGTATGTGCATAAGCTAACCCTTCTACTTCTGAACCGCTGCACACACAAGAGTGAAAAATGGTCAAAATATGCACCCCTACCCTGTCACCACATGGTGGCGCTGTCCCCCCCCCCGACTGACTTGAAATTTCTCACTGTTTAGCTCAATCGCCACCAAACTTGGTACACCCATTTAGCAGACTAACAAGCACGTGTGTGTAAAATTTTAGCAAGATTGGTTTAAAAACATGGCTGCCATTGAGCAAAACGTAGTTGCAACTAATGGGCTGTAAGTCATTGAACATTTGTCTAAGGATGATACAACTTGGGAGATACAAGAGGAGGATACAAAACTCAATGTGTATTAAATATATGGTCAAAACATGCACCCCTACCGTGTCGCCTGTGCTATTATTTTTCTGACCACATGGCGGCGCTGTTATTCAACCCACAAATGTTGGCCCGTAAGTCTGACTAACTTGTAATTTCCCACTGTAACTTTCCACTGTTTGGCTCAGTCACCACCAAATTTGGTATACCCATTTAGGAGACTGACAAGCACATGTGTGTAACATTTCAGCAAGATTGGTGTGTAAAATTTCACCAAGTCGCGTGACCAGGCGACTGTCGAGCCAACGTATTGCTCGATGTAATGACTCATTTCTGAAATTGATATCATTGGAAAGCGATATTACAATAGTACTTGATGATATCACGGTGATGTTTATGTGAGCTTCTTATTGTCCAATGAGGCTCCAAGCATGATTGGTCCTTGAGAAGCGCTATTTGTATAATTGGCTCATTTAGTTCATTTTCATTTCCCGCAGCTGAGCTAGAGCAACCTCTTTCATGTATTATTCAGAATGATCCCATTGAAGAAATAAAACATCAAATCATGACAAATCATACAAACCTCAACGATTTATTGGGTTTTGATGCCCCCGTCACTCAGAGCTCGTCAAGCGTGAGAGTGTGAGGTCATCTGGGAGAAGGAGGATGAGGTTTTGGCGGTGGGACACAAAGCTCCTAATGACAGAGAAGAAGCCTCACCGCTAATGATATCCAGATGACGGAGTCAGACCCGCTTCCTGACAAAATCACTTCAAGATGGACGGCGTGGGGCGGGGGCATCGCTACCACCCAATCAAAGTGTTTGGGGAAAGAAGAGGAAGTGCGGGGGTAATGGACTGTAAAGCGCGATGGGAATGTTTCTCCCACCACGCAATCGCACCTTTAACGTTCAAGAAAACTCTTTAATGATGTCCTCGGCTAAAAAAAACACACACAAAGCGTGCGCTGATAAGATAACGCTGATGGACGAGGTGTTGCGTTGGAGGACGTGTGTGCAGCAGATGCGCACTGCATCAGCGGCTATTCGAGGACGTGACATAAGGAATGTCTCAGCGAGGACACGGCGGCAGGAAGTGAGGAATATATGGAGTTGAGAGTCTTCTGGTGAATCGTTGTCCATTTGTGTAAGACTGATTATTGATGATTTGTGATATATCTAGATATTCTTATTTACAACAGAGTGGGAAAATGTTCCATTCCGAAATGTCTTCCTAAATGTGGTCTCGTCCAACCTGCGATTGATTCAGCAAGTCATGCTTCCCAATTTTCACCATATGATGTCATAAAGAGGAACTTTACTGTTGTTTTAACAGCAGGTCCGGAAAAAACAGCAAAACATTCCTGTCATATCAAGGATCTTGGACAGCATTTATGTCCTTTCAAGTACTTTGGATATAGAGAGAATCCTGATGACTTGTGCTTCTTGCAGGAGATTGTTTAAAAAAGGGAGAGCTCCTATCATATAGAGGAGCTTAGACTAGCATTTTTTATAGTAGGCCCTTAAAAGCATATTTATTACTGGAATATAAAGCAGGGGTTGTCAAACGTTATCAACCGGGACCCACATTTTCCATTGGTCATTAGGTTGTGACCCACATTTTCATTTTTGTTATTTTTTATACATTAAATATAAATTTAAAACAGGATTTTAGGAGTTGCAACCCACATCAATTTAAGTGTTTTTTATGATTTTTCTTTTTTTTTGCACACTATAAGTCATTTTCATTTTTATTATTTTTTATACTTTTTGCTTTTTTAATTTATCAATTTATTCAATCAATTTATTTATATATTTTTTTATTAATTTTTAATTTAAATTTATATTTTCTTACTTTTAAGTCATTTTTTTTAANTGTATTTATTTTAATATTTTTTTTACACTTTATGCTCTCATTTAAGTCATTTTTATTTTTTACTCTTTGAAATCGTTCTTAGTATTCATTTTTATTATTTTTTGATGTACTAGTCAAGACTTTCCTGGCACTGAGGGTGTCTTAAGAAGCTAGCATTGGCTCCATTAGGGAGCCAATCTTCTATCTTATGTACGCGACGTTCCCAGCTAGCAACTGGCAAGGTTTTGCTTTTTCGTGTTTCAACATCTTCCAGAGGAAGGAAGTCATTTTTGCCTCTTGCTTCCCAACTGTGTGACGAGGAACGCTGAGGCACTGCGGTAGGAGGAGAAAAACACTCGCCTGAGAACCGATTCATCCTTGGCACACTTATTAAGCATCCCTCACCAGTTTGCCCACAAACCCCGCCTTCCAGGAGCAATGTCACCAGCCTGGGAATCGAGGCTGACGATGGTGAGAATTCCGCAATGTGGACAAGCTGCCGTGCAGGATGGAGAAAGTGGAGTGGCAAAACGCTGACACAAATAAAACGGGGAGTAAAGGAAGAAGAAAGCGCAGCAGATGAGGAGGGAGGGGCTTAAAGAGGCGATAAATATTCAACAGGCGCATTCCCAGCACCTTAATCGTGTCCCCGTGTGGGGGGCGCAGGTGCTGAAAATAAATTTCCTTTACATTTACTTTACATCTCTGTCTGTAATCTCTCTTGCAGTGTGTGTTCCAGGAAGTAGACCTGACCATTCATGGAACTCCCCCCTAAGGGGGTGCGCATCTATCAGCAGCTGGCCTCGGACGCATATTGACGGACGTCATGCTAAATGATAAATTGATGGTTTGATGGCTGAGCGGATGATGGATGGATGGTTTGATGGATGGATGGATGTTTAATTGATGGATGGAAGGAGAATAGATGATAAATGGATGGTTTGATGGATGGATGGATGATGGGAGTATGGATGGATACATGATTTGATGAATGGAGGATATATAATAAATGGATGGATGATGGATGGATGGTTTGATGGATGGATGGATGGATGGTTAGATGGATTGATGATGGATGGATGGATGATGGATGGATGGTTTGATAGATGGATGGTTAGATGGATGGATGATGGATGGATGGATGGATGGTTTGATGGATGGTTTGATGTATGGATGGATGGTTTGATGGATAGATGATGGATGGATGGATGATGGATGGATGGACGATGGTTTGATGGATGGTTTGATGCATGGATGGATGGTTTGATGGATGAATGGATGATGGATGGAAGGTTTGATGGATGGATGATGGATGGATGGTTTGATGGATGGATGATGGATGGATGGTTTGATGGATGGATGATGGATGGATGAATGGTTTGACAAAAAACATGCATACATGGACATGTGGGGAGAGAACGTGTGCATGGTGAAACATGCAAAACATTGTAATACAGAGAAATGTTGAAAATCACCGTAATTTGAAACGCTGTAACCTGAAAATCGTAACACAAAATGTTGCAAAACAAAATGTCGTAACCCTTAAACGTTGTAGTACGAAATGTTGCAAACAGTGTAAGTTCGGCACCGGAAACATGATTGGTTTTGTGACACGGCTTCTTTTTTGTCCAGACTTCCCCCGCATCATCTTTACTCGCCAACCGTGATCCCATGCAGCACACGTGCAGACGCGCCACGGGCGTACACGTCACCAACCGCAAGCGCAAAACATGTCATTTTGACAAAGAACTTGCAGCTTGCACGCGCGCAACCTCCGTGCGCTTTTTGCACGTAGCGCGGCTGTAGGAGCCCGTACGACAGGTTGTGGCCTCGGCTTTAGGAAGAAGTCGGCACTGGACACCGGGATTCTAGCATTTTTTGGGGCTTTGGGGGCATATTGTTTCCAGAAAATGTCCAAGTTGGTACATCTCCCGGGCTGGTCATGACCTTCAGTCCTCATTTCAAAAAAGAAAGAAATGACTAAAGTGACTAGAAGGGAGCACTTATCTCGCTGGAGCGGCCGCCACATCTTCTTCCTTTCTTTGTGCTCCTCGCCGCTTCCTCCCCACGTTCATGGGCGCCAAGTTCCTGAAAGGGAGCGCCTGAACCCGCCTCGTTAATTGGCTTCTAATTCAAAAGAGTGTGCGCTCGTGTGGCGTTAAATTACAAAGTAAGCGAGTTTGGGAATGAAACATAACGGCTGGAGTTGAGTAACACCTAACAGACGCGGTAGAAGGCTATTAATTACAAATCAAGCTTCTCGCATCTTTTAATCAAGCCGCGGCGGGGGAAGGAGGAAAGAAAGCGGCCCGATAGCGCTGCTTCCTTAATTGTTTTCTCTCTGACAAGCGAGGGAGATGAACTTGAAGTTGCACTTGCTGCACACTTTTTCCATCTCTGTGTGAAACGATTTTGGCGGTGCAAAATTAGCCTAGCTAGTAGCATGTCGTATGTTAGCTTCATTAGCCACACTGAAAAAGAGGTTAGCCATACAAGTTCTGCTGATTATTTACTTTTTTTCACCCGTTGACTGGATAAAAGATCATTTGAGGGTTTTTTTAAGAACACCCCAGAACTAGCGTGGCGTATTTTTAAGACAAACACCCTCCTTGTGTCATTAGCAACAGCCGCTAGCATTAGCCGTATTCATAGGGAAGCCTAAAGAGGCTAACGCGTGTCTTTTGGATTTGTTTTGGTGGTTTTTATCTGCTGTAATGTTTACATTTGTGTACATTTGACATTTTCCTGATTTTCCTGAAGGACTCTCCATGTTCCTGCATGTTCCTGCATGTTCCTGCACCATCCTCTGTATGCTCCTTGCCCTTCCAAAAGTTTCCTGCATGACTCTGCTGCATCTGTCCTTGCATGCTCCTGCATAGTTTCTACCGCATGTTCCACAATGTTCTCCATGCACATTTTTCAAGATGTTCTTTCACCCTTCCCCACATGTCCCTTCGTGCTTATTCCCTCCGCGCTTTCCTTGCACATTTGTCAGCATGTAACTGCGAGTGCAGGAAGTGACGCAAGTCTTGCCATGTGCAGAACCAAACATGTTTCCGGTACGGAACTTAAACCGTTTGCACCATTTCAGATTACAATGTTTCAGGTTACAACGTTTTGTGTTACAACGGCTCATTTCGCAACGTTTCTTTACACTCTCAACGCAGCTTGACTTCTTTTTATACTTCATTTTAAAATGTACAAATAACAATATGCTTTGCAGTTGTGCTTCAGTCTGTTGTTGTTATTCACGTGTGATTGTTATGATTTTGAATCAATGGAGTCTTCTTTTTACCCGTTTTACCCGTTTGTTGACAGCGCTTCAATGATCCTTAACAATGCAAAAATGCATTAACTGTTAAGAAGTACATAATACCAAAATTCAGTACAATGCATACAAGGCATTATTATCAGCACTATTATGAGCACTATTGTCAATAAATATTTTAGTGCCTATTACAATCGGCTTCAGTACGCAAAAATTAAATAGCCATTTTAATGCAAATAAGCACTTAATATATAATCTGTTATTAACTTTAATTACTGTTTATTAAGGCTTATTACATGCACCTTAATATAAAGTGTCACTTTTGTATTTTTTACATAGTTAAATGTGCTCGCTAAACTTCGCTTTATGCTTATATGCCAGTTAAGAACATTTAATGAAATGCGATATGACTGACTCAGGCATGTTTTTTTTGTTATGTCACTAACCAGCCAGTGGTGAGCTTCTTTTTTGTGTTTGAGTGGCAGTAAAACATGTTAAAAGTCATCAAAGTTCCAATTCCGCTAACGTGAAAGCAACGGTGTACAAAACTGTGGTGAGACCAGCGATGTTGTTTGGTGTAGAGACAGTGCAGCTGAGGAAAAGACAGGAGGCAGAGCTGGAGGTAGCAGAGATGGAGATGCTGAGGTTCTCTTTGGGTGTGACCAGGATGGACAGGATCAGGAATGACCACATCGGAGGGACAGCACATGTTAGAGGTTTTGGAGATAAAGTCAGAGAGGCCAGACTGAGATGGTTGAGAGATGTCCAGAGGAGAAATAGTGAATATAATGGTAGAAGGATGCTGAGTTTTGAATTGCCAGGCAGGAGGCCTAGAGGAAGACCAAAGAGGAGGTTTATGGATGTAGTGAAGGAGGACTTGAAGGGAGTTGGCGCGAGAGACGAGGATGCAGAAGACAGAGTTAGATGGCAGTTTTTTAAGCAGATGAAACTCATAACAGATTGAAAGATGGGAACAGTTTGACCCTGAAACTGACTTTTTCTACCTCCGATGGCAAAAAGAACCCAGCCAATGGGCTGTTCAGTGACCCAGTTCCTCGCTGTCCTTTCCTTCCCAACTTGGGATCCATGACGCTCATCCTACCTTTCACACCAGCGGGGGCAACTGGGGGATGTGAGATGTGCGTGGCATTAAAAAGTGAAACGGCGAATTAGAAAAAAAGCACAAAAAAAAGGTCTCCCCTGGAGGCAGCCAGCAAATAGACATGTATGATTAGCATAAGGGGGTGAGAAAGCACATATGATGCATTTTCTCACAGGCAGAGAAGCAACTGGCTCACTTTCACACGATAAGACGCCGCAGCGTAATTGGAGGCAAGAAGAAGAAGAAAAAAGCCTGTTGATGTGAAGCCTTAAAGCTTCTGGAGTGGAGAGAAAAAGTGAAGACGCCAGCACTTTTTTTTTCTTTCTTTCTTTCTTCTTTCTTTATGCGGCAGTTTTGCGCCAGGCCAGATCATGACAAGAAGCTTCATTAAGGCCTCCTCACACTGCTCTGCGCACAACATCACTTGCCTTAAATGCAGCCACTCTACAACAGGAAGGGCGCAACCTAACCTCTCCGTCTTGGAGGACGCTTCCCTTGCTGGCGGCCCTGCTAACAGCCGCCACGACGGGCGTGCAAAGTCACCGCCGGGCCGGACGGAAAAGCATCTCACCTCGGACAGGCTGTGATATTCGCAGCCGCTCGTCACGACGCTTTGCGGGTGCGAAAAGGCACGCGGTTCAAAAGAACAAAAGGTCACGTCTTTTAAAGAAGTCTCCCGTGTCACCTGACAGGCGTGAAGACAGCCTTGGGGAAGCAACTACAAATATGTCAGAGAAACAAAAAAAGGTGCACATGGCAAGAAGCGCCTCGGGCACTTTCCGGAAGAAAATAAATTGTACGTCAAAAAAGACGAGGCAGGAGAATAAAAAGTTGACGACGGTGGACAATACGGCCGGCGTTCCGATGTCATAAAATCTTAAAGGGGCGACTTCAATAATGCAGAAGACATCAGCCTGCACATCCATAACGCTGTCAGCTGCGTATTAATGATTCCCTTTTGTGGGATCTTACACACACACCGCATTGCTCCTCTTATGACTTACTACTCGGGAAAAAAAAAGAGGGAATACATAGACTCCGGCCGCGCAGTCCAATATTTCTAAAAGTGGGAATCTGCGTCACGTGTCTTTCAGTCAAGCAATATTGATTGAAAATTGATAACGTTAATTATAATACACACTACTGTGTATTAAAGGCGTTCCTCGTCTTGCAATGTTTTGCCTTAGAATGTTTCAATAAGCAACATTTCATTTTGCAATGTAAAGGGTTATAATGTTTCAGGTTACAAGATGTTTCATTTTGCAGCGTACAATGTTTTGGCTTACAGCATTTTACTATGCAACATTTCCTATTGCAATGTTTCAGGTTACAGAACTTCAAGTTACAATATTTTCTCTTACAACATTTTATTTAGCCATATTTCGTGTTTGAATGTTTCAGGTTACAACATGTCAGGTTACAATGTTTTGTCTTCCAACTTTCCCTTAGGAACGCTCGGTATAACAATGTTTCAGCTTACAACATTTCATTTTGCAACACTTCATATTACAATGAGTTACAACATTTCATTTTGCTACAATGTTTTGGCTTACAAAGAAGTCATTTTGCAATGTCTTGTGGGACAACGTTTCAGGTTGCAACATTTCCGATTACAATGTTTCCAATTAGGACATTTCATTTTGCAGCGTTTTGTGTTGCAATGTTTCATTTTACAACATTTTGTTTTGCAACATTTCATATGACAGTGTTTTCACATTACAGCTTTTCAGGTTACCGTGTTTCATCTTACAACATTTCTTTTTGCAATGTTTCGTGGGTTTCAGTGTTCCATTTGCAATGTTTTGGGTTACCACTTTTCTGGTTGTCATGCTTGGTTTTTCAACGTTTTGTGTTTCCGGTTAAAACATTTCGTGTCACAGTGTTTCGGATAAAATTATTTTAGGTTAAAATGTTTGAAGTTACAACATTTCATTTTGCAACATTTCAAGTTATATTTGAGGTTATGATGTTTTATTTTGGCGTGTTTTGTATTACACTTCGTGTTTCAGTGTTTCAGGTTATGTTTCATTTTGTAATATTTTGGATGACCTCACTCTTCATTTTGCAATGTTTGCAACATTTTGTGGCACAAGGTTTTGGCTTGCAACATTTTGGGTCACAACATTTCAGGTTATGTTTCATTTTGTAATATTTTGGATGACCTCACTCTTCATTTTGCAATGTTTGCAACATTTTGTGGCACAAGGTTTTGGCTTGCAACATTTTGGGTCACAACATTTCAGGTTACAATGTTTCATTTTGCAGCGTCTTGGATTCGGTTTTATGTCTTAGTGTCGCAACGTTTAATGATACACTATTGCTCATTTTCAAAATTAAAAAAATTGTTTATATAGTTTTGTGTTACAATGTTTGAATTTACCACATTTCAGGCTGTGGTGCATTTTTGCAACATTTCAAACTACGTTTTGTGTTTCAGTGTTTCGTGTTGCGGCGTTTCAAAATATGTTTCATTTTTCAACATTTCGTGTTTTGTTTTGTAGGCATTGGCATAAATTATCACTACTGTACAAAATGTATAAAATAAAAAGTATATGGCATGTATAAAGAAGAGGCAGACTCTTATGATGGCTGTGCATCAGTAACAAAAGAAAGTGAAAGTGAAAAGTGAAATTACACACGATAAAATGCAGAAAAAGTGGATAAATGTCGATCAACAGTGGCTGCATTCCCAGTCCAAACGTCAGTCATGAAGGATAAAGATAGTATCTTGGAACATGTGAAACTATCTACTTCTATGAAATAGACAGTGATAACTACGCAACACTGTGATGTCATTTTTGAGATTTCCTCCTCCAAAGTAGTAGGTACAGTAGTGTTCAAAATAACAGCAGTCCAACGTGACTATCCAGATTTAGTACTGTTCTTAGTTTATTTTTATTGCTACATGTCAAGCAAGTTACCAGTAGGTGCGGTAGATTCTCTGAAAACAAACAAGACCCTGCATTCGTGATATGCACGCTCTTAAGGCTGTGCAATTATTTTCTAAGAATCCACTGCACCTACTGGTAACTTGTTTGCCATGTAGCAATAAAAATATACTAAGAACTTTGATTCACCTGCTTAGTCGCATTGGACTGCTATTATTTTCAGGTCTACTGTAGACCAAGGACTGCCTATGTAGTGTGCAGCGCATCGACAAGTCTGGCCTCATGGACAGAAAAGCATAATTTCATCAGTAGCAGTGATCACCCGCAGAAAGATTACCTGATCCTGTTCACTGTTTTCTAGGAGAGATTCTGGAGGAAAAAAAAGGCCATGTTGGTGTTAGGAAGAGATGGCATCCTAGCGGCAGAGTCAAATATTTATAGCAAGTGAAGAGCAGCACGGCATACCGTGTCAGAAATGTGCACGATCCATGAGGAATCTGCTCAGGACGGCTAAAAAGCTGTTTAATATTTACGCTGCATACATGACATGTGGCGTGGTGACCTTTCTACACACCGTACTCGCCAGCTGTCTACAAGCACGTCTCCAAACTGTTTCGGATCGACTTCCCCTGGGATCCATTAAGCTGTTTCCCACTTTTTTTGTTTAAGTTATTGGGAAATCACCTCACGATATCCACCCTCGGTGAGCTGGGTGACACACAGGTTGACCCAGTCGGGCGACGCAGCCGCAAGGGTAATTAGACACTCGGATGTTAAAACACTTCCCCATGCATCGCCCAGGTTTTGGACTTGAGTGTAGCATACCTAATTAGAGTTGCATAACAAATGTGAAGCTGGCAAGAAATTAGGTACAAACTTCAGGCATGCGAATGAAACCCAGCAAAGATCCAATGGATTCAGTGTCCTAATTGGCTGAATCATAACCAAATGTGACGTACACTCATGTCACCCCGTGGTGGAATTCCTCTTTGCCTGCAGCGCTGCACACAAAGGCTGAAAATGTGTCAAAACACATTTTTCTGACAAATACATCACAAGGTGGTGCTGTTATTTCAGTTCAACCCCCATAGGTCAGATTGCCTTGCCATTTCTCACACAGTCTAGTCTAGTCCGATCGCCACAGAACTGACAAGCACATTTGAAAATTTGAAAATGTGCGCCTGATCAGATAGTAGCTATCGGGCAAAACCCGGGCAGGACTTAGCCCACCGCAATATAAGCAGCTATTTTTTTCTAATGCTTTGAAACCTTGCGTGGACATAGACGAGTGAAGTGGAACCTGATATCGCATTTTGAAGTCTCAAGCAGCCATCTCTGACACATCTTAAGTAAGTTTGATCAAGTGTAGACTTTCTACAGCTTCTGCATGTACTGCTTGAATCGCCAACAGACCACTATCGGCGAAAGGCTGTACTGAATGAAGGATAGCGCATGAAAAATGACTCATTTGCAAACACAAGAGAGAGACTGACGAAGTGTGTGACGAAGGAATTATGAGGTAGTTAAATTGAACAAGCAGACACGACGGCGATGAATGACATAACTGGTGGGCTATTGTTTTAACTAGTCATCTTACACTCACTGTTTAACTAGCCATATTAGACGCACTGATTGGCACTCTTTAAACAAAGTATAAAAATCTTTGTGTGTAACATATTTCTGTGTACTCAATATTCCATGTTACAACGTGGCCACCTGCAGCTTACAGACAAGCACGGTTTTCTCTAGTCGATACTACTCTATAGTCTGGAAATAACCGTAATTGTTTATTAGTCATTGAGAATTAATCTAATAATGATACAAGTTTGGGTATATCGGTAGTGTGTGCATGCTTGCGTGACTTTCAAAGCCACGTGAGCACAACCCACTGGGGGCGCCACACATTCAATTTCCAATCTGACTGTCTAAACGTAAGACTAGAACTCTAAGCGAAGTCTGTCTTGTTTCTCCATCGGTATCAATCGGGATCAGTTAGTTTGGCGACTCCCTTTCCCAATCAGTGTCTGTCCAATCCACTGCAACGTTTCCTCTTAAAAAACACCCTGAGATGCTGCTGGACACTTTGGGGACTGACAAAACTCCAGGGGATGCGTCCAATTTGTCACAGTGAGGTGTCAGCTGGTAGACGCAGGTACTTTTATTAGCAGAGCTTAGGAACTTTGAACTACTTTCAAATGAATCAACGCCTTCAGTCCTTTTTTAATCAAGGAGACGGATGATTGGAAAAAGCAACGCACTTTCAGAGCAACCCGAATCAAACGTCCTCCCAATGAACCATAATAAAATCAAATTCTCTTTGGTAAACTTCCTTCATCTAAATATTTTATCAAGTGAGTTCACTTTTTTCGATTACCACCCTCAGACGCGTGTTGGCTTGTCCGCCACTTTCAAGTCTGGCGTCCTCATTACGGACGCTCGTGATTAGCAGGCGTTAGCATCCTCCATTATCAATCACCTGCGTACAATTTGCAGATGATATTTCTGCGCGGCCGTATGAATATTTTATTCCTCATGTCCAATCAATTAACTTGTCAACTTGGCCGTCTAAAAACGGGGAGGAGGAAAATGAGGTTCCACTCCACTGTGCTAGATTTTCCTCGCTCTCTCGCTCGCGCACATCATGAGTCACGCTCCCAGCCTCGGGGTAGGGCGTAATTGAAGCCCGCTGAAAGATAATGTCATTTGCAATAGATCGTAAATAATGAATGGTCCGAGCCCAACTACACTGTACGGGAGGAAATATGATCTGGTGTTTTAAGTGTAGGCTGGCTAAGCGATGGAGTTAATACTGCTGTTTCGCCAGTGGCAAAGAGGAATTAAGAGGGGCTCGGTGTGTGAATGCGAGCAAGGAGAATAAAGCCTTTTGTCTTCACTTCAATCAGGACGTTGAAGCAGTTTCACAGAATCTCACTACCCGGCCAAGCAAGCTTTTTTCCCTCCAGGGGCTTTTTGACCCAAAGCAGATGCCACAACTCTATAATAAAAAAAAACAATCTCATAGCTCAGGCGTCCAGACTGCGCAGGTTCTATTCAGGACGTCAATCCTTAGCCTGAGCTCATACATCAAAACCCCGCCGCAGTCCGACGTCTTTCACCCCGGCCGGGGTCGCCTGTAGAAATGAGATCCATGGGATAACAATAGGAGCGAGGGGCTGAACCGGGTCAGCGGTGACTGACTGCCGGCTTGACGTCTGGTGACGAGGTCGGCAGCGCCTCCTCTTCTCCTTTGACCCCCGCCAGCCGCGGAGCTCACTTAGTGCCCGGCCTTCAACAGCACTTCGCAGGGAGGAAGCGGGATTAGGAGGGGTGGCAATGGTATCCGATGTTTTGACAATAATCCCTACTGGCCGTAAAATCAGCACCTCATGCCCTCCTAATCTGTCCCGCTCGCACGTTGATAAACTGCTGTCAAGGGAAGCCGCGGAAAAAAAAACAAACATAAAAAAGCCAAAAAACAAAACAAATGAAGACAAACAACATGCCTGCCAGTGTGTATTCTTAGCAATGGGCCATTTTGTTCAATTCCGGAGCGGGAGGCATCTTCACCAAACCACTAAAAAGCACTTAGGGAAGGACGGGTTCAACCACAGGTCTTTTTGGAATTCATCGGGAGCTTCAAGCGTGGTCTGAAATAACACATTTGGAATGAAATGACTGTGTGAACGCTGGGAGACAAACACACACTGCGGACACAGTCGTATATTTGTATTGTACTCCCACCCATGTATTTATGGTCCTCTTCTACTTTTGAACCACAGCTCACAAAAGGGTGAAAATCAGTCAAAACATGCACTCTTACTGTGTTGCCTGTGCTATTAATTTTCTGACAAACACACCACATGGTAGCGCTGTGGTTAAACGCCCAAATTTTGACTACATATGTCTGACTGACTTGAAATTTATCACTGTAACTTTAGGGTGTTACAGGATCCCAATCACCACCAAATTTGGTACACCCATTTTAGAGACTGACAAGCACATGTGTGTGAAATTTGAGCAAGATCGGTTCAGAAAAATGGCCACCATCATGCAAAGTGACTTTGAGATGGAGCAACTAATTATCTATAAGTTATTGAACATTTGTCTAATGATCATTATCACATGACTGTAATTTATGTGCCATCCAGAGATGGAGCCTATCCCAAAAACATATTAGTCAGCACGACATTAGCTGAAGATCATAGCACCAATATATGCTAGGGGGCATATTTGCATGGTATCTGCGGACTGCTATCATCTGTGGTGATGTCATTTCTTTGGCTTCATCAATGCAAGAAGCAATTACGATTTCTAGCGCAATCTAAATTAGGCTGGGGAACATTTAACAATGAAATAAGACTCCAGAATGCGGCAGCGACAACATAAGCCTCGCTATTGTAGCGCGCACTCGGGCAGCGTCCTGCCGCCGTCCTCTAAAACTGGCCTGCCCGATAACAATGCCGCTTGGCATGCCGCCACTTGTTACCACGTGAAATGCCACCATTTGTCCTGACTTGACAGATTCCCGACCTCTGCAAGGCGGGGTGGGGTGGGCCGGTGCAAAAACAAGTAAAAAGCACACAATGGCGGCTCGACCGACCCGGTCTGCTTGAACGCTGTCGACCTCCGTCAGCGACGGGCGGGGCTCATATTTGCATTCAGGAGGGGTCTAAAAGAGCTCAGTCATCCAGCAATGACATGCAATGTTCCTCCCCCCGCTGCCATCCATCCTGTCTGGCACACAGTCAACACACAAACACACACGTCTATGACTGTCCGCATTATCATTGACCGCGCCATTGCTTTGCTAACTGTAGTCACGCTCAGGTGCTCAAAACATACTAATGTGATTCATTCAGTATGTACAGGTAAAGACGCAATCGCATCGTCCAATGAAAGCCACTCATTGAGGCCACATGTTTAATATCTTCGCACTGCCGCAAAACTTTGTACTTTGTTTGGTCCCTTTGCCCCACATATGGAGTTTTTTTGTTTTGCTAACTTTTAATTGAAAATTAATTAAAGTGTAAAAAATATACATATTTTTTTTAATTTCTGTATAGTTCTTTTATCTCTCACCTACAGCGCTTTGATTGAAACTGTGTGAAAGTGCTTGATAAATAAAGTCGGTGAGCTCAGGTATTGAAACGCTCCATGAATTAACTCAGTTCCCAAAGGTGATATTAAATAATTATACAGAAACTATTTGCTAATTACTTATTTCACAGCCAACATATTTATTTCATTATACATTTATCAATTGCAAGGCCTTTTTAGCAATGTTGTGACAATTTTAGTGATTTAATGTCACTTTTACTTGATTTATTTAATGGCCTTTTAAAAATAGTTTAATGACTTTATATATTTTATTAAAAAAATAAATAAACCATTAACTGTTATTCATTGGTCTTTTTTTCATGAGGCTGCAGCGCACTGAACAACGCCGTTAAAAAGCCAGATGAATACAATAATAAATCTGTCTCCAATCAAAGAGTTGGAGGATGGGATCAATAATCTGATTGGCTGCTTCAACAGTCAATCATTGTGACTTTTAGCGCCAATGACCTGGGTTAATTAAGTGAACGTTTTTCAGTTGTTTTTTGTGTGTTTTGCAGTGAAAGCACTTTTTAATGGCTCCCAAAACACAACATGAATGTAAATGATGGTAAATCGGTCAGACGTTCGGCATCCGGGTTCGGAACACATTGAACGGCGGGGCAACGATATGCATAACAGACAAAGCCGAGCTGATTTACGGCCGCCCTACACAAGCCGTAAGGTTACGAACGCAGTTAACTGGCGAGAGTGCCCCGGGGCCGTGAAGTCGTAAACGCTAAAGGGCATCTGTGCCAGGGTGAAGAGGATGAGGATGGCACAGGAAGTGGGAAGGAGGAAGGAGAAGACAAAAGGGATGAGTCGTTTTTCCTCAAGTATATTTTAGACCTCTTTGTGGTGTTATGTGCACTTAAGTTCTGCTTTTATGGCCGATGCATTCATCTCTTCCAAGAGTGTTGCTGGAAATGTGTGCGTGTGTGGACGAGGTGGGGGGGTAACTCATTACAGACAGAAATCCTCGCGATGTGGCTCATGGGAAGCCAGATTCAGTATGGTGGGAACTGTCAAGACTAAACTCACATCCAATTCTCACACACACACACGCAAAGACTTACGTTGCGTCACATAGGCAGCAATCTCTGAACCTTGTTCAAGCAGAACCAGCGCTAAATGAACTGAAACTAAATGCATTTCACCATACTTGTAATTAGTGCTATTTAAAGAAGCAAAGTTCAATTAGTAGTCAAATGGATCTTACAGTACTTACCATTATCAGGCCAGTTAAAGATAACGGCACTCTTGTACTTACTGTGAATACCGCAATGATTGCGTTTACTTACATACACCGAAAAGCAGATGGGCTGTTAATTGGAAGCAGGTGATAATCGGGGAGATACAAATTTGACTTGAATCACGATTTAGAGTGCATGGCAAACACCGAGGAGGAGTAAACAACACCGCAACAGTAACAGCATTTTAAAGTGCATGCAGAGCTAGATATAGCTGCCGGAGTTCATACTAAATACCCACATCAAGAGGTCACCTACAGCCACAGCTGGTACTGCCAACGTTTTTGGGCACGGCACTAATCAGAGACACTGGTGGTTATTTGCTTTTGCAGACCACGTGCTATCCAACATTGAGCTACATTCATGCAATGGTAGCGTTTGTTCTCCCATGGATATGCATTGTCACCACAACTTCCATGAAGCAGTCGTGGTGTTATCTGGTCCCGCAAACAGCAGGCATCACCCCCATAGAGTCATTCATTGCTCTATTTGCATGGAACCTACAAGATGGTGAACCCCAGAGAAGAATCGCATGCAATAAAAAATGTAAGTTTATATTTTCTCAAAGCTGCAAGTCGAGAATGAGCAAAGAGCAGGAAGGAGGCAATAAACTAGAATAAAGAAGAAGAGGGAATTGGTGACTAGAACAACTTGGGGCATTATAATGAGCCACTACAGAAATTGACAAGACAAAAAATCACAGAAGATCCAAGACGCGACAGACATCACATGAAGTGGTGGAAACGTTTGCTTGGAATCGCGGTGCGTTCAGGTTGCATTCATGACTAGTTCACGGAAATTATGCTTGCCACAAATTTTGAAGATCTCAAAATTTTCTTTGTGCACTGGCATGTAGCCCCGGAGAGTTTACACACACTTCACACCTTACCAACCAATTTACTCATTGGCATGCAAAACTGCATGCCACAGCGGGGACAAAGTGCATGCAAGTCTAAACTAGGCTTTATTGTCCAAACGCAATGCCAGCATGGAGAAATGGGAATTCTATGTACAAGAAGGATGATCCATTACCTTGTCAGTCACTCAACAGAATGTCACAGACAGAATAATGACACAATTTTGTCTGTGTCATTCAGGTCAGAATAAGGTTTGTATATGGGTTTTTTGGTCTCTCCATAAGCAACCCTTATACGAATGCATAACCCAACAAAGGAGAGCAGTTTCTCCGCAGTTAATTTGCATCTCAAAAAGAAGGGACATTCTTTTGAGGATAACAATGTCCAAATTCTGGACATGACAAGAGGTGTGGAAGGAGGCACGGTGGCCTGGTGGTTAACATGTTAGCCAGGAAATCAGGAATTGTGAGTATTTCTGTGCGTGGGTTTTCTCCAGGTACTCCGGTTTTCTTTCCACATTCCAAAAATATGCAAGTTGGTGTGAATTGGAGACTGAATTGCCCAAAGGTGTGAGTGTATTTGGTGTGAGTGTCCTCTCCCAAAGGCAGCTGGGATAGGCTCCAGCATATACCCACGACCCAAGTGAGGAGCATAGAAAAATGGATGGAAAGGCCATCTCCAAATGGAGGAAGTTTGCGTCATCACTTGTTTACAGTCCACCCCAAAGATCGTCTCGTTCCAAGGGACGAGTGACCATTAACGAAGAGAATGACCATTGGCAAAAACCTTACCGCGACCACCCCCAGGGGACGCACCCACCCAGGACAGAGAACTGTAGACGCCCTTTTGGGTGCACAGTGCATTTGTTTCTTTCCTGCACAAATACCTGTACCGTACACTTGCTTATTTCCACATCCCCTTTTGAAGAGCACTTCATTAGAAAGGCCCGCAAGGCTCTATCACATCCTAAGCTCTCCCCCCGCACCCCCTTTTTGTTTCGTTTTCTTCCTTTCACAAGTATTGCATCCCCTCACCGTGTTCCACCTGACAAATTACACGGATGAGATTAGCATTAGCGGCGGCGGTCGCTGGGAGCGGTAAACAAGGCAACAATCTGTACGGACATTAATATTAATTTGAGTATTAACCTGCGGAGAGCAGCGCAGGTAGCGCAAACTCAGAGACACAAGTTTAATCACGGCAGACAAATGTGAAGAATTGAGGCGAGTCCTAGAGAGGACACACACTCATCAGCGAGGCCCGCCAACTTCACTGGAAAATAAATAAGGGACGCCTCGTCTTCTAAATAAATATCACTTCCTGACGCTACTCTGAAAGGGGAGCCCGCACCCCCTGCCACAGAAGTCTATACCACAGGAGTCGGGAACCTTTTTGGCTCAGAGGGCCATGAAAGTCACGTATTGTAGACTGTACTTCCGTGAGTTTCTATGAATGTATTCTTTTGAATAATGTTGTACTGAAGCTAACCAATAATAAACAAAATACCTGTGCTTCTTACCATTAACTTCTGAAGCTGTATGGTTTTCTACGGTACTCCTGGCTCTGGCCACCCGGGAGAAAATGGATGGATTAAAATGAGGAATGCTGAGATCAATCAGCCACCAGTCATTACCAGCCGATTTCCGAAAAAAGCATATGAACAGCATATATATCAATAGATAGATAAATAGATACTTTATTAATCTCCAAGAGCCCCCCCAGAATGTCATGATAAAAACTAAATCACTTGATCACAGAATAACACAAATACAGAAAATAGAATCGAGGGACACATGAATGATACGTAACTGTTTACTTCCAATTTGTTGTACAATAATAAGTAAAAATAAATAATATTAATCAATAAATAATAATTCATATTAGTAGTTTATTTTGTAGGCATTTGTAGGTGTGAACCACCTCCACACAGTCACCCTGAATGAGAACAGGTTCTGGATGTGTCCTGTTTCTCCTAAGTCCACAATTTCCCTGGTCTTGGTGGTCTTGAGGTGCAGGTGGTTTGACTTCGTCCTGGATCAGTTTTTTTTTTTCTGTCCTTATACTCCTGTTCATTCCTGATACATCCCACGGTGGCCGTATTGTCTACGTTATTACTTCTGTATATGGCAGAGCTCAGAGTTGTACTGAAAGTCGGACATGTACAGGAGCAACCTGTGGGCAAACCTGCCGGTCAAAACCTGATCCCGTCAGTTCTCAGAAGCTAAGCAGGGCAGGGCCTGGTCAGTATTTGGATGGGAGACCTCAGAGGAACACCAGGTGGCACATTGGGAGGTTTAGGACATTTAAAAAAAGAAAACTCACCTTGTGTCCTTACGCAAGGCACTTTACCCACATTGCCGGTGTGAGTGTTGGTGGTGGTCGAAGGGGGCGATGGCGCACACTGGCAACCTTGCTTCTGTCAGTCTGCCCCAGGGCAACTGTGGTTACATAAGTAGCTTACCATCACCAAGAGTGAAGGAATAATGACCTCAGTGTAGCGCTTTGAGAGGCTTCATCAAGCTTGTAAAGCGCATAACAAGTGTAAGCCATTATTATTGGCAACAGCCAACAGCCGTTCCATGGACTCCATCACATGGGATGTCAGGTTACTAGCCTGAAGTCATTCGGCTCACCAGGATGTGGTCTCCTTGGGACTGGAACGATGCAGGACGTCTTCCACAGCGTGGAACCTTACCCAAAACCAAGCTCAGATTGAAGATGCGCCATGGAGGGTCTGCCAGCTCCCACACACAGGCTTTCAGAAGTTTAGGTGATACTCCATCGAGACCTTCTGCTTTTCTGGGGCGCAGCCTCCTTAGCTCTGCACAACCCACAATAACAACACAATAACAGCGCTGCAATGCAGATTGGCTGCTGTTATTGTGGGTTGTGTGAGGGAGATAGGGAGAGTGAGTGGGGGGAGAGAGGGCCCCCCTTCTGTGCTGGTGACTTGTGTAGGGGCTGCTGCATGTCAGATGGGTAGTGAAAACTGTTAAAAAACTGATTCAGCTGGTTTGCCCCTCTTACATCCCCCTCGATGTGGGCACCTCCCTTTGTGCTGCAGCCCTTGACGGTCTTCATGCCATGTCAGAGCTTCCTCATGTTGTTGTTGTTGTGTATCCTCTGTTCAATTTTCTTTCTGTACTGCTCCTTTGCAGCCCTTAGCTGGACTCTCAGTTCCTTCTGTACCCGCTCCAGTGCTTGTTTGTCACAGTCTTTGAAGCTCTTTTTCCTCAGTTTCAGAAGGTCTTTGATGTCACTTGTTATCCAGGGCTTGTTGTAAGCAAAGCAGCACACAGTCCTTACTGGCACAACATCCATGTAGAAGTTGTGAAGTCTGTGGTGCAAGCGACCATTTCATCCTTATTGTCATTGTGGAGGCCCTGCAGTGCATCCGAGTCGGTCTCAAAGCAGTCTATTAAAGCCTGTTCAGGGGACCACTTGAGCAAGTAGTTTTTGGTAATTTCTCACTTTTGGTGTATAGTGTATATATATGCCAAGAAACGCCTTTCTACGCCAAGTCAAACGGCAGCCAATGTAGCCAAAACACCCGAATGCGCGTGACAATCAGAAGTGTAAATCAAGTAACCCAAAAAAATAATTGGATTTATCGGACTAGATAACCCCCTGGTGGTCAGTGGACCTTGGAATTGTCCAAACCTTTCCTCCTAATATGGCACCCCTGGCAAGTAGCACGCCATCCATCCATCTCCCCAGCTACTTCGTCCAGCTCTTCCCGCCGGATCCCGCAACGTTTGAGGTCAGTTGAGATACAAAGTCACTCCAATGTGTCCTGGGTCTTCCAGGAGGCCTCCTACCGGTTGGACATGCCATTAACACCTCCCCAGTGAGATGTTTGGGAGGCATCCTGACCAGACGACCAAACCATCTCATCTGGCCCCTCTCCTCCGGCTCCTCATAAAGTCCTGCTTCACCACAACCGACCAATGCAGAGTGTGCAACCCTGCAGACGCCACACCAATTATCCGGTCCATCTCGAGTTCCATCCTTTTCTTACTTGTGAACAAGACCCAGAGTTACCTAAAATCCTCCACTTGGGGCAGGCACTCCACCCTCTTTCGGGCAAGAACCATGGACTTGGACTTGGAGTTGCTGATTCTAAATGAATCTCCCTGACATTTTACAAACTCATTTCCATGTGTCGTTTTCAACTCAATTAAAAACACATACTTCTGTTTCCATGGGACGCTTGGCAGCCCCGGACAGCGGTCACCCCGTCATGTGACCCCCGCTTTCTTGAAGTTGCACGGGAAGTAACAATTCTGAGGGGTGGGGGAGTAAACATCATCATCGCTTTGAAGTGTTGGGCCGCAGGATGAAAAAAAATGCAAAAGTTTGGAAAAAGAATCCAAGATAGCGGCGTTGCTTTTCCAGACGAATTCCTCTGAACTCATTGAAAGGAACTGCTGGCTCATGATTAAAGCCACGGCGGTGCGCTACCTTCCTTTCCATGCTGGCCCGCTTTGCACGTGACCCCCAGAGCGCTTAAATTTCCCACACAAACACGCTCCAGCGCGACCTACTTACCCCCCCAGTTGGAGGGGGGCGTTGCATGCCTGGCCTGGAAGACTGTGGTGGCATTGATATGCTATTTATATAAAGTCTGCATAAATTACACCAGTCAAAAACGGGGAAGATGAGAGAAGTGGGAGAAAAGGGCAGAGGCAACCTAGTTTGCGCCGTCTTATTGGATTTGATTTGCCTTCCCGCTTCTCATTAAGGCCCGGGATCGCTGCCGTGATGAAGGTGAGCGGGACATCGGAGGCGCCGCTTTCAAGTACGCGTTTTGTTTTTTACCTTCAACAAGTCCCCCAGGGTGGGGGGTGGAGGCTTTTCAATCGATTGCAGGAATTATGCGCGGTATCCAAACACACACACAGTGATCAAGTGTCTGTGCCTCGACTTTGAGACTAATGGCAGCGAGGTGAAAGCAACGCCGCAGCCTGCGTGCTGCTAATTGGCTTAGCGTCTGAAGTGGACACGCCTGATTGCGAGGTAGGGAGATGTACTGGGTGATAGTGGGGCTTAGTCACGGCGAGCGCAACAGCAGAGGCAATTAGCGGAGCGCTGCTTCACTCATCCCCAAGCACTTCCAATGAAAAGCATCATCATTAAGTGGCATAGTGCGGGGAAAACTGCATGCGCCGCTTGTTCATCCTTTCCCGCTTATGAGAGTCTATACACTTATTTACCCAGTGAAGCGCACGTTTTTTTTTCCTTAATGCTCGAGTTGCAAACACCCCGTGGCAATAATAGATATAAAAGATACTCAACTGGAGAGCAGGATTTAGCACAGTCCATTTAATTGTTGCATCCTGAAAACTAGGCTAAAACTCACGAGAGTGGAGCAACAAGCTTGGTTTCATCAACAAAATGTCCACATCAAATGTACAAGATAAGCTGCAGATGTGCCAAACTTGGAGAAATGTTAGAAGTACTTTTTACAGTAATGTCTGAAATGCTTCTGTAACCGAGGATCGGACCGCCAAGGCCCCTGCCTCCGGCCGCCACCCAGCTCTCTTTGCACCTGAACCCTTTTGGCCCCTCCCATGAGCTCACCACTCGGACCCACGTTACCTTTTCGGGCTGTGCCCGACCGGGCCCCATGGGTGCAGGCTCGGCCACCAGACGCTCGCCATCGTGCCCCGCCTCCGGGCTTGGCTCCAGAGGGGGGCCCCGGTGACCCGCGTCCGGGCGAGAGAAAATGAAGTCCAATTGTATCATTCATCATTAGGGTCTTTTGAGCCACTCTTTGTCTGGTCCCTCCCTTAGGACCTGTTTGTCATGGGTGACCCTACCAGGGGCCTCCGACAACTTAGCTCCTAGGATCATTGGGACAAGCAAACTCCTCGACCACTATAAGGTGGTGACTAAGGGAGGAGCCGGTCCTCCTACCGGACTTTTACCCGTAGATCGACCGTACGATCCTACCCTCACCTATGGTCATGAGCTTTGGGTAGTGACCGAAAGGACAAGATCGCGGGTACAAGCAGCCGAAATTAGTTTTCTCCGCAGGGTGGCTGGGCTCTCCCTTAGTGATAGGGTGAGAAGCACTGTCATCCGGAAGAGATTCGGAGTAGAACCGCTGCTCCTCCACATTGAGAGGAGCCAGGTGAGGTGGCTCGGGCATCTGGTTAGGATGCCTCCCGAACGCCTTCCTGGGGAGGTGTTCAGGGCACGTCCAACCGGTAGGAGGCCTCAGGGAAGACCCAGGACACGTTGGAGAGACCATTTCTCTCAGCTGGCCTGGGAACGCCTTGGCATCCGCTGGGAAGAGCTAGACGAAGTGGCCGGGGAGAGGGACCTCTGGGCTTCCCTGCTTAAGTTGCTGCCCCCGCGACCCGACCTCGGATAAGCGGAAGAAAATGGATGGATGGATGGATGGATGTTTGAAATGGGCTGCAGGCAGACAAAAAGACAAGGCGCAGGTAGCAATGGCCCTTGGGCCCCCCAACTTTGAAAGGGCTTCACCACGCGTAATACGACGTCAACGTTCTTTGAATGTTAAACCGCGACAAGATTTCTCATTCCAAATAGACATAACGGATATAATATGATAATAGATATATTAATCATAAATTAATAAATGAACATCAACAGTATCATATTTACAGCCTCCATATATTGATGTGTGCATGCGTTATTCTCGTCTCTTGCCTCCAAACAAGCATTCTGTGCATGGGTTCAGCACATAGATGCTTCATGGAACAACGGAAAACACAGTGAGACCTCTTGTCAGTTAGACAGTTGCTTTGGCTATGAGGGGGGCGGCGCGGCCGCTAGCAGACACACGCAGTCAGTGAGTGGAGCTTCTCGAGGAGCAATTCAACAACGCAGAAGTTAGGAGAGACATAGATGATTGTAAACCCAAATTCCACACTTCCCGCTTGGGAATGAGCCCATCAACACGAACGGCCAAACTTATTCAAAATGTATTTGAAAGTGGTAGATGCAAAAAAGGCAACAAATCAAACTTGCCCACCTCAAACAAAATAAATACAAAAAGGACAGTGCAAAATTCAATACACTACACATTACACGTGACAAAAGTAATTGCAAAAGAAATGCTGCAGACATTTAACAGACAGTATAAATTCCATTCTCTGGAAAACGACGGAACATCAAGACAGAGGAGGCATGTTACTGCACCTGGAACTCTTCAATGCATAGTCAATTTTCTTGCAAATGTTGATCTGAAATTGGAGGAGTGGGCGTCCACAGAAGCGGACTGTTTGCCCTTTCAACGGGTCGTACACAGACAGGAATTAATGCACAACGAGCAAACCAATCACAGCCTTAATGGTTGGTACCGCCTGAGATTGACCAGATGTGAGCTTTGACGACAAGACAACATAATATCTGAATATTGTCCTGATATTTTGTCCACGATCATTTTCACCCAGTGATCCGTTCCCGTCTGGACGCTATTTATAAATCCGACAGAGTCTGGACGAAAACTTTATTGTGTTTCCACGTGGAATAGGCCTGAGTTATTTTATTCTGTATTTGGTTCTTCCTTGGCCCGTCCACAATGTGCAGATCATAACATCTGCCAAGTAACAACTTACGGTGTATGACAATTACCACTTTTTGGGCAAACGTCTGCATTGGAACTTCCCGCTGACCTCAAACCGATCGACTCTTCGGGAGCGAGTTGGGGTTTAAAAACTGAAGTTCAAAGTGTGCCCTCATCTGGCAAAGTCCTCACATCTTCATGAGCTCAGAAGCAAATATGGGCCACATTACGCTTGACGTCTGTTCCCGTGTCTGATAGATTTTGTTATTGTACTTGAAAAAAATGGAGCCTGCATGCCAAATGTCCAATTTCATTTCCATAGTCTTGATTTTTTTTTCAGATTTCAGACCCCTCACTCTGCACTATTAGGCTCAACGCTGAGCCAGATGAAACGTTCGCTTTTCATCTGCTCTCAATTTCTTTGCAAAGCGCAGATGCCCGCTAGCCACAAAAACCCCGGCCGTGTTCGCAGTCAGACCAAAGCGGAGATGGGAAACTTTGCGCAGGCTTAAACTGGGAGGCTGCGCTCACTTATCTGCTCCTTCCACCAGACACTTAATAAGTGCAAGCGTCTGCCAAACGCAAAGCCTGATCACAGCGCCGCTGCACGTTAGCGCAAACAAACAGTGTGGGGGAGAAAGGCTGGGAAGCATTTAGACGGCTGCTGATGACTGGGACAGGAGGAAGAGTCTCTTTGGAGTCATCCTGCTGGTTTAGTCACACCAGTTAAGCATCTGACGGAGTGGAGTCCCATGTTTTCTTACGCTTTCCCTTCGCTCTTGCTTTGCGTTTCATCTGGTATCGCTCGCCGGGTGACGGTCGCCGCGTTCAATTAAGCAATCACGGCTGACAAACGGCGAACTTTCATTGGATCCCGCCGACGCTGCCATCTTGAGACGGGAGGTTCAATGGAGGCGGTGACAAGGAAGTTTCGCTTTAATCACATCTGAAAGACTTGTTGTTGTTGTTTTTTTCTGCCTCAGCCTGGGATCATCACCCCTGCCCCCGACAGCCAGGGGGACGTTGAGAAGGGTGGGATGAGGGTCCACCTCGGGGTCATCAATCACGCCGAGGACTTGAGTGTAACTCTGTCACTTCCTGACGCATCCCTCTTCAAATGGGAGAGGAATGGAGGACATAAATTGCGGTCAGACACTGCCCAATCAATACGCCTCCCACTGACGTCTCATTTGTCAAGTTTGGGTTTTTTTGGGAAGGGGGCTTCATATGGACTCTGGTATACCAGAGTATGACAATGGATGGAATGTATCAACCAAAAAAAAGTATGCTTTCATCAAGGTTTTAATGCTGCTGATACCAATCATCCACGAGTAAACTCGTCCGATACCGATCTTATGCATTCGCCGTCTCCATCTTCTAGCAACTTCCGCAATTTCGGAGCAAATGTGGACAGGTGCCGGACTCAGCTGCGTTCGCGTGTTGAATTCTTTTGTAACAACTACAAGCTACCTACTGCGATTTTAGCAGCCAGACCTCACAGCATTCCTCTTGGGAGTCCTGCACAAAAAAGCACCCATTCGGATTTATCCCCATTTTCCGTTGTGTTTTTCCAGTTCAGCCACCTGACCCAACACCTTGAAACGCGGTCAAACGCGTAATTAAAAGGCGCGGCCATATTCATAAGTCAATTTACAAGCACCGCGATGTGTGGAGAAGACATGTGGGCCGGTGTGTGGAACACCATTAGCAGGGGTCAGCCCCGTGGGCCCCTTTAGGACGAGGACCAGAACTAGAAAAACAGGCTTCACAGTAGCCGGGTGGTCCAGAAAGGAGGTCCCTAATTGCTTCCACTTCCAACAAGGGGAGCAGAAGTTAAACTCTGGGCACATTCTTCCAGATTATTCTATTAATGTGGCTTAATAATTGATACACCGGCTCGACGGCTACAGTCTTGGCCTCGCAATCAATCAGTCCTATTAATGAGCAGGCTAGACGAGAAGATGAACTTCAAAGACAGTCCAATGTAAACCCTGGCTGGATTTTGGGATGCGTGACACTTTGATGTCGTCTGATATTTCCCCTCAAGCACATTAAACCCAAATGTCAGCCATATTGTACAACCTGCATGTGGGCCACAAGCTGGGGACTGGGAGTTCCATGCAGGCAGATGATTCGGATGCGGGCTCGAGCGACTGAACATCCGACGTGGAGGCGGCTTCTCACTCATTATTTACCACAAATCACCAGCAGCAGCCTTGGGAGACCTGCTGAAAGGTTAATGACTAACGAAGCCATTTGAAGGCCAAGCAGACCTCCTGCCAACTGCTCCGGCAACGCCTCGCGTTTATGTTTGCGAGCGTGAGTATGCCGTCGGGTGGAGGGCTCGTCTGGCATTTTTAAATTATTGATAAGGAAGCCCTGTGAGCCCAAAGACTGATGCGAGATTCCACAACAGGGGCATGGTAAAGGTTGGTCTTATGTTAAATGTATTCTCAGGATTTAGCAAAACCCTGAGGAGCAGTGGGCCGAGTCCAGGATTTGAAGTACTAGAAATTGATCTTATGTGGTTGCAGTTTTTATACTCGATTTCCGGCCTTTGTATTGAGTTCTGGACTTCCATGGAGCAGCCACACACAATAACCCGCACAGAAAACTTTCTAGATTTACCAGACTCTGCGTCTTTTCCAGCACAGTTTCCTTGGGTTTCCTGACTCCCGCTCAAATGCTCGGTGTATTTTACTCCAACCTTGGCCCTCCTCCAGTTACGCCTCCCGCTGAGCCCACTCCAGACAGCCGCCGAACCCCCACTTCCTAAAATCTTGCTTTCTCATTCGGCTAAAGACCCAGAAGTTACAGTGGTTTGTTTTACACAGTGCACTGAACGGTGAAAGAAATTTCAATTAAATCTGACTTACTGGGGTCAGAATTTGGGGGCTTAATAACTGCGACCTGATGTGGCTTATTTGTCAGAAAAGCAATAGCACAGGTGACATAGTAGGGGTGCACCTTTTCACCCCTGTGCATGCAGTGGTTCAGGATTTGAAGATACTTTTATACAATGTCTGTACAGAAACCCTCAGAGCCTCCTTTGGTGACTTTTCCATCCTCAAGTCTTTACTTGGCAACATTAAGTCTTCAGTGGTTTAAGACCACGCTGACAAGGCGAATGGCTGCTAATGGTGGCGTTGATTGGTCATTATGAGGGTTGTCCACTCCCTTATGGTGCGTTCCATCAAGTGTTGGGAACCTTTTATTTCTGCAAAGCCCCAGCAGATATACGAGGCTTTCAAACAACGTCTCGGCTTTAAACTTTTATTTCCAGCATCACAAGGCTGAGGTGAAGGACAATGGTTCTGCCAACCTTCTGTCCGCTAAAGTCTTACTTACATGTATTGATAGAAAAAAAATGAATGGGAATAAGACCTGAATCAAGGCGAGGATGGATCAAGTAAACAACACCAACATTGGGATTTAAGGCGTTTCCTCCAAAGCCATCTTGTGCCTTTGGTTACTACTTTTGATCCCTTCCGCTATTTTCCTCCCATAAAAAATATGGAAAGGCCAACGTTGTCCTGAAATTCACAGAAACTCTCCCCAAAAAGCTTCTAAAGCCTGAAATTAAACGTTTTGCCTGCGGAGCTTTCAACAAACCAACAAATATCAAGCACTGTGTAAAACATGCCTTAGGGAGATGTGAAAAGACGCTAAAATCCATCAAGCTTCTACTCTGAGTTGAGTTTTCAGTGCTTGACAACAATGCTGTTTTTTCCATGTATGCCAAAGGCCTTGTTTGCCAACTTCCCTATTTGGGCTAATTGCTTTCTTAAAGCAATTATCCAAAGAGTGTTGTAAAGTCCCCAAAGCTGCTTGAAATTTTATTCTCTGGAGCCACAATACACAAAATGCATGCATAATAAAAAATAATAATAAAAAAGGCTTCTTACCTTTATTTTGCAGGCAGGCGGACCGAGCAGCACCGAGGGAGATAGAAAAAAACAAAAAATAAATACGATTAGAATTGGCGCTGTGCTAAATCAACGCTATGTTGCTCTCACAAACACTTCAATCCAAAAAAAACCCACATTGCGAATGCAGCCTGACATCGCCTTGCAACAACGCGCATTATTTCATCGACTGGGGCTCGCACTCTGCGTCTGTTTGCATCAGCGGGACGGGAAGTGAGAGTCGACAATCCGAAGGCTGATAATTGCAGATGAAAAAGGAGAGCGGGGAAGATGGAGACGATGGAGGAATAAGCTCAAGAGTGAGAGAGATGAGGCTGGAGAAGGTGCAACGAGAGACGAGAGGAGTTTCTTTCATCTTGTCAGTTCAACTAGTGCTGCCTTCAAGTACAACACAAAACACATCACAACTCATTCATTGACTTGTTCTTGATCTTTGAATTGTTCTTTTCCGTGCAGCTATGCGCGACTACACATTCTTTTATAAAAAAAAAACATTTTTCTTTTTCTTTTCGTTCAGGCCTTATCATTCACGCAAGGGCGTCATAACCACAAAACGATGTAATGTGAAACTTTGTAGCTGGTCTGTGGGTTGAGTTTGACTGTACTCACCATACTTCGCCTCTGCTTGTCTGAGATTTTTCTTGGCCTGCCACTCTAGGCCTTATCCAGAACTGTGATTGTGGTCTTTCATTACCTCACTATGTTCCTCAGTGTGGAATCTGACAGCAGGAATTTCTGAGCTAGCTTTTTGTATCCTTCCCCCAAACTATGATCTTTGTTTTCAGGTCATTTGACAGTTGTTTCGAGGCGTCCGTGTAGCCACATTTTAGAGAAGATGCAAAGAGGGGAACAACTTGCAATTGGCCATCGTAAATAGCCTTTCTCTGTGAGCTTACCAAACAAATTTTGTGTCCCAATAATTTGGGCTAAAGGTATTCAAATCAATAAAACAAAAAGGGTGCCCAAATTTAGGCACCTGCCTAATTTTGTTGAAATTTTTATTGCATACCTTCTGTAAACCCTAACAAACTTAATTTCACTTCTCAAATATCATTGTGTTTGTCTGCTATATGATATATTTGACTGAACCTGCTGATCTAAACAACTTATGATTCACAAAGGAAAAACTTGAAAGTGATCAGGGGTGCCTAAACCTTTAAATACCACTGTATCATGAAATGTTGTAAGATGGTACATTTTGTACCATGAAACACTACAACGTGAAACGCAACAGGGGTCGTTGCAACGTGACATGCACACATTGTAAAATGAAGCATTACAGCACAAAACGTAACACAAAACATTGTACCATAACAAAACACAAATGTTGTACACTAATGTTGTACACACAAAACGCTGTACTGTGAAATGTTGGGAGTGGAACATGATAACACAAAACGCTATACTGTGAAATGTTGTGTGCATTACATGGTAACAGAAAACGCTGTAAAGTGGAATGTTGGGAGTGGAACATGGTAACACAAAGACTGTAAGGTAAAATGTTGTTTGCGGAACATGGTGACACAAAACGCTGCAACGTGAAAGGCCGTGACGTGGAATGCTGCAACATGAAATGTAACATGACACACTGTAACACCAAATGCTGTGACACAAAACATTGCAACACAAAATGATGTAGCATGAAATGCTGACTGCGTGTATTGCGATGCTGGCCTGAGGCAAGTGGTATTCAGTATTTATATAATAGCATTAAGATGACAAAAGGCGGTAGATTTCTTTTTGCATTCATCCAAAGTGTTTTTGTCCGCATACTGTTTGCCTCCAGTGCAGAATTTTAGGAGAGACAAGTAGACTTAATTGGATCAGAGAGTGCGGGTATAAGTAGGGTTGCAAAGAAAAAAAGAAGAACACTGAGAAACAAACATCAGACATCTGCATGAATCTCAGGTAGTGTGCGTCCAAAAAGTGTGTCATCCATTATTCATGTGCAAACGCCTGCCGTAGTCTGACGAGCACATACACAAATAGTTTTTATGAGACAATTATGCAAGAGAGCATCTGCTGACGTGCGTCGCTTTTGGAAGTGGAGGCTCGAGTTGTTAATGCCACGTGCCGCCGCGGGAGGGTTAAAGTACTGTATTTATTGTTTAATTGTTCACAAATAAGCGTGTTGATCAAATATTTTCCTTGATTATAATTATTACCAAAAAAAATTCATTCAAGGATCTTGAAAAATATTGCTTATTGGTATCATTGGTACCATACCAAAATTTGCAGTATTGCCCACCCCTAGTAGATACTGGGTGAGCAAACAGTCATCGGAAAGAAGAAAAGAAGGACAAAGAAGCCAAAAAAAATTAACCACTTCCACACTGGATGGGAGGGGCCATGGCTGACTCCATGCAGTGTGACGGTAATGTCACTTCACTGACACAAATGTGTGCGCGTTTTGCGGCTCATTTCCGAATGCCACCAAGTCGCACCTCCCATTCCGTGTAAACGAGCTAGCTCGGCTTTAAATTCATGAAATGTAGATTTTGAAAATCAATTATTTTGATTACATACTAAAAAAATCATAATTAAAGGTCAATTTAAATTCAAGCAGTCCCGGCTAAATGATGACAGCAAAAATATAAAAAATACCAATGTTTAATTAATTGCGTTGGCATTTTCTTGTGCATGAAAAGTCAGGCACGATACTCAGTAGGTGACATTTTCCTGCAGTGCGGGTACTTTTACGTCGTGATTAGCAACGTTTTGCTCAAACACTGCCAACCTCGGAAGCAACATTGTCGTGAGAGTTGATGATATGTTCCATGAACCATATAGGGATGAAGGCATCAAGTCATGTGCAATATGTTCTATGTAAATAGGAAAGGATTTCCTGCGGGAAAAGTGTCCTTCCAGCCAAATGATCAGGGGGTGTCTGCTTAAAATGAATCATGAATAAAAAAAAGAGCCCTTTTGCGTGGGACACCTTCACGCCGACTATCCAAATGAGTCAGGCGGCGTTAAACGAGTGCAACTCCGCACGCGGGAGGAGGCGGTAACAGGCGGCGGTCTGCCGGCGGCCGCTAATTAAAAGCGAAGGGCCACGGAGGAGCCTCGTCGAGGAGGGCGAGAACAACATGGCCACTCCAAAGACGACGCCTGTCAGCTTGGATGTAGCGCAACCGGCTGGGGTTTATTTGGGGAGGAGACGTTACACATATTCTCCCTAAATGAGAGTTAACGAATTAAAACAATTCCGTCCGCGAGCCAGCAGTCTAGCGGAGCGTGAGATGTAAAAAAGGACAGGATGGAAGTATGCTCTGTTCAGGCCCAGCCCTAAGGTCAAAAACACAACAGCGGACCCTGATGCCACCCGGGACCAAAGTGTTACATAAAAAGCCACACATTCGTATAATAACAGTCGAGAACCCCTGACTTTGTTGACTGTGCCAAAAACTGAATGTCGCTGCCTCATTCGGATGCTAAATGAATGCAGACCATCAGCAACAATGACTTGAAGGCAAAATTGTGTGGGTAATACACTGCCAGCAAAGTAGTGTCCCGACAGAGACTCATACAAGTCAAATTCTGTTTTGGAACTTTATGGCCCACCTTAACACGCCAACAGCAGCGCTCACTTCCAACCATGTTGGAGTGTGAGGCTACGTTCAGTACTCCGCTACATCTGCTACTAATCTAGGCTGCACAGTCAGGAACATAAACAGAAGTTAGACAAATTTCCCGGCATATTGTGCGCCACAAATATTCAAAACCTGAATAGATTGTTTATTTTTACATTCGGCAATACCACCTTAGATTTCAGCAAAAACCTCCAAGATATACTTTTAAAGAGCCATTGATCAGAGAGACACTTCCAACGCATATTCTCTTCCGTGTTTGCTATTGTTGTATGTTGTCCTTGTAAAACGGATCCCTGTCTTTGGTTCTGTATCTTCGGCCTTGGGTCTGTGTCTTTGGTTTCGTGTTCATGGGTATATGTTGTTGTTTTTGTATGGTATAAGCGGCATAGAAAATGAATGAATGTGTCTTTTGTTCTGTGCCTTCGCTTCGTGTCTTTGGTTCTGTCTCAGGTTTGTCCCGTTAGTTTGGTGTCTCTGTGTCTGTAGTCCTGTGCATTGTGTCTGTCTTTGACCCGTGTCTTTGGGTACATGTTTTTGGTTCTGTATTTTTGGTCTGTGTCCTCTATTCATGTCTTTAGTCCGTGTCTTCGGTCTGTGTGTTTGGTCCGGGTCTTTGTGTCATTAGTCTGTGTCTTTGGTCCGTGACTGTAGTTCCGTGTATTGTGTCTGTGTCTTTGGCCCGTGTCTTCGGTCTCTGTGTTTGGTCCGGTTCTTTGTGTTTTTGGTCTGTGTATTTGAGTCTTTGTCTTTCCGTCCGTATATTTGGGTCTGTGTCTTTGGTCTTTTCACATGTCTTCGCTTCGTGTCTAGAGTTCACAGCTTAAATGATCCAAACTACACCAGAGTCCACTTGCAGAGACCAATTCATGCAACTTCAGGGTCTTGGTCTGCTTGTTTGCTGTGATGGGCAACCAAACGACACTCGCAGAGCAAACACACCACAGTTCCTTTTAACCGTACCAAAGTGTCAAAGCACCGTAAGTGAACCGGGCAGTCGGACCAAGTATTTCAGTTTTTCTGTAAAAGTAAAAAGAAAAATAACAGAAAGAGCCACTAAGGGTGAAAAATAGTTGAAAGCAAACTTAAAAAAAAAATAGGCCTGCAGGTTTTGGAGTAGCGGCTAAGCTCGCTATCATCCTAAAGCACTCCGCCAGCTTTGTACAAGTTGCAAAGTGAAACAACCCCAAAGTGAACTCTCTTGTCTGGCGGCCACACAGTGAGCAGTGCAGACGACGACAGGGTCAAAAGCAAGCGACTCGGGGAGAGATCCGACCTTCCAAGGGTTCAACCACAAAGAAGAGGAGTCTTGCCATGATGGTGTTTGTGAGAAAAACTGGACAGGGAGAGATGATCCATTTACCAACACGGCATAGCTCATGGAGGCAAAAATGTTGCAAATGTTTTTAGGAAATATTTTAAAAACACCGTGTTTAAGGGCATCGCTTCAAAGTGGGTAATTTCCACGCGTTTCACACAGCAGAGGAGTTCCGTTAAGTGGCAATCATTGGCAAAACAATAAGTGTGGGAAAAGTCAAAAACACAACCATGAACAAATACGCATTGCATTTGCACATTTGCATGCATCCGCGAGGCGACGCGCGTTTAATTAAATTTCACGCGGCTCGATCGGTGTGGGCAGGAGCAGACGCCGCCGATAAGTCGGAGTCTCAGTTTTTAATTAACATTCCGGAGGAGGACAGCCGCCATCGAGAAGGAAGCGGCGCGGCTAAAGTAGGACGAAGGGCCAACAGCGGCGTCCTTCAGCATCAAATGTCGCAAAACCAGCGAGCGCTTGAACGCAAACGCTACTTATGTCGTGTGATGGATAGACACCGAAAACTCTGCACTGTTTTCTCTCCAGAACTCTGGAGATGAAATGAGCTGGCGGGCTTTTTCTTGAAATGAAAGCCGGGGATTCTGCAGCGTTAGCGTCTGCTGAGGTGAAGTTGATGTACTTTTAATGCAACGAAAACAAAGCGTCGTCATCACGCGGCACATGAAGCCAAGAAATGCACCGAGTGGGAGAAAATGGGCTGGATTAATCAAAGTTTCTGGTCTGGTAACCCCGAGCTATTACAATAGACCTCCGCCAAGCACTGTCATTTACACCATAAATATTAGCCTTTCATGTATTATGTTATTTTCTACATATTTAGATTCCTTGACCATGAAAACACACCACAGGAGGGTTTGAATGACTTAACAGTGCTAAGTGTTTCAATAAATGCCTGCCTCCGAAAATGCTGAAACAAAGTATAATTTGTTAGCATGCTAACATGCTAACATTAGCACTAAGTGTGTGCTTAAGTTCGTGTTCAGGAAAATCACAAAACATTCTAGTTAGCGTATTAATGTGAGCAAACACCTAGCATAGTAGTGCTAAGTGATCACATCGGTGTCTATCCATGAAAACAGCTAAAAATGCTACTATGCTAATGCTAGCAATGCTAACGTGCCAAGATTAGCATATTACACCTAGCGTGATAGCGCAATGTACCGGAAAGGCTAAATGAAAATGTGCAAATGAAAAATGTTCCTATGCTAATATTAGCATGCTAGCAGTTATAGCATGCCATCGATGTCAACAACTAGCCTAATAGTATAAAGCCGAGGCTACTGCAAAGTGACTATGAAAATAGCAAAGAATGCTGGTATGCTCATGCTAGCCTGTTAGCATTGCTAGCCAACACCTAGCGTGACAGCGCAATGTACCGGCAACGCTAAATGTGCTCTGACCGTTGTATTTGTGTAATTATATGCGCCAATGCCGGAAATTGTCCCATCTCGCCATGTCAAAAAATTCTTGAAAAAAAATCCTGGATCCAGACGCTGACGCAAAATTCAGTTCTTCCACATCCCATTTCGTGAAAATTTCATCCAAATCAATCCAGAATTTTGTCATGTTTTTTTGAAGACTGACAAACAAACAGATAAACGCCGGCAAAAACAAGGCAGGGGAAGCGGTCACATCTACAAGTCAGCTTTGTTGTCGAATAATTGCAGTTTTGCTGCACCTAGAAGATCATGTCCAAGAGACAAACTATGCCCCAAGGAAAACGAGGAAAACATAAGAAAGGATTGTCGTCGATGCATAATAAGATGATCGTGTTGCGTTCAAGTGCGACTACTGTATTGCTTGCGTTCTCTCGGGAGCTGCAAACAAGCATCTTGACTCGATCGCTCATGCTGAGAACAAAGTGGTTGCAATGGTGGCGGTGGGGGATGGGCCGTGTGTGTGTGTGTGTGTGTGTGTGTGTGGAGGATACGACCTCCTCTCTGCAAACAAGGCGCCCTCAGTGCGAGCGCGGCACCACGCGCCGGTAAAGCCGACGGAATCGCCTGATCAACATTCACTCCACGCAGAGGCCGTCGTCTCCCGGCAGCTCCACTGTGGATCTGACGGTGTTCCTGCTCCGTGTTCACATCACTGCTTCCTCTTGTTCCGTACTGCCGGCAGTTTTAGTCTTGCTGTTTTGCTTTTGGGGCCTTTGCTTGTTTCAACTTTTTGAAAATGGAATCATTTCCCGCGGAATCAAATAATATTCCGTTAGGATCGGGGGTTGTCTCTCAATAAGGAGTCTTTGTGAAGAACCGCGAACAACTCTGTTTCTGTCTCCTTGCTTCCTTCTAATAAGCACAGGGTGCCCCGCACTGATGATGCGTTCAAATGCACTATGTATGTCTACGGGTTGGAGGAATTTGTGCTTTTGCCAAGACGGTAAGAAACGCGACTGACCTGAAGACAAAAGTAGGAAGGTCTCGTTTGTCAGAAAAGGACGGGAACGATTTATGGGAGACATCCCTCCAGTTGTGTATCCTCATGTCAGCCCCGTCTATTTCCGTTTACACGCCACATGCGTGCAGTATTCATGCTCGGGCCTCTGCTAAAAACAAGCGCACAGACCAAACAATAACCATCGGCGCTCAACGCTAAACGGACGAGCGAAACGGCAGCGGCGGGAGGCCCGGAGCCTTCTCACCCGACTCCGCTTCCGCAAAGTGACAAGTCCCGTGGCGGAGGAAGGAAGGAAGGCGGGAAGGCGGCTTATTGTCAGACAATGGTGCTGTTGTCGCGCCGCGCGGGGAGGAGAATCCATGAGAGCAGACTTCTTCCGTCGTTCATCCAGGAGGTAATTAGCGGCAAGACGTCTAGGAATACAATAAAATAATGCAAAAAAATCCCACAGGGAAAGGGAATGGAAGGGAGAGGGGATTATTACCACATCCGTCTTAGATGTTTTGACTCCTCCATGCATCAGCAGAGGACTTTTAGATACTTTGAAAGATGGGAGCGGGCCGAAATCACCCCCCCGCCTCCCACCACCAAATATACAGCTATCCATCCATCCATCCATTTTCTTTACCGCTTATCCTCATTAGGGTCACGGGGATGCTGGAGCCTATCCCAGCTGGCTTTGGGCGAGAGGCGGGGTCCCCCCCTGGACTGGTGGCCAGCCAATCGCAGGGCACATATAGACAAACAAAGACATACAAATATTCACACTCTAATAGACAATTTAGAGTCACCAATTAACCTAACATGCATGTTTTTGGAATGTGGGAGGAAACCGGAGTACCCGGAGAAAACCCACGCGTGGACTGGGAGAACACGCAAACGCCACACAGAGATGCCCTACGGAGATTCGAACCTCCTGACTGTGAGGCCAATGTGCTACCCACTCCACCACCGTGCGGCCAAGACACAGCTAATGTCGCCACATTTAATATTAATGAGACCGTGAAAAGCTAGCATGCATGATAAAGCAACTTCACTGTCTAGCTGGCGGTTCACGTGGCAGCGCCTCTGCTGGCGGCGGAAGGTAGTGCACTTCCTTATTTTGTGATCGACTTTACACCACGGAACGTTTTTTTATTGATTAATTGATGTCCTTCCCTGTCCCGTGGAGACAAGCGTTCAGAACATTCTGCGGGACAGACGGTCTCATATTGGCATTTCATCATCTTTATTTGAGTAACATGCGGAATTAGCGTTTGAAAAGTGAAATTTGCATAGAGGCAAAACTATTGCAAAAAAACTGGACGCCCTTCTACCACGTGTACTATTAATAACAGAAGAAGAAGTAATAGAGTACATGATAATGAAGGTCAGAAGTTAAGAGCGGACTTCACGCTGCTGTTGTTGTTGACACGAAACAACAGCACCTCCGCTGGTTGCAGCAGGTAGTACACTGCCATTGATTAACTTAATAAAACGAATCCGCTTTGCATTCAGACAAAACCGCTGGCAAAAAAACGGAATCTATCATGAAACACTTACTTTTCTACTGTTTGTTTTCTTGTTTGGACATTTTTGGCTGTTGCGCCGTGGAGGCCCGGTGGAGCATCCGTCCGCCGCCGCCGCCGCCATTAGCATATGGCTGCGCGCTAAGCTGAGTTTTCTTTGGCCTCATCAAATATTCACCATTACAAACAGACAAACTCTCTCTTCGTGGTTGGCGTTTATGTTTAATTAATGCCGCTGCCTCGCTTCGCCCGCCTGTTTTACTTCCCTTTTTCCCCTGCCTCCTTTTTAAGCTTCTCCTGTTCCGCATTACTGGCCAACTCAACACCCACAGCATTTGATTGCATAGATTTGCTGATTTCAACACGTTGCTGTGAGGGCGGCGGCCTTTTCGCCGCCACCTCCCGCAAAGGAAGACGCCTGATGGATCACGGCGACTAGGTTTAGCTATGTTGGCAAAAGTTCCCCTGAATCAACTTTGCTGCCATTAAGGAGGACTCCTATCGTGGCGAGACGGCGTACCTCGTGAACACGAACTCCCTCATTTGCTCAGTCGGTGTCTTCCCCTGCAGCCTCCGGCGAGGATGAAAGCGCCGGAGGCGTCCAAACGCAGCTCAATCAATGCAAACAAACAACCACAGATGGCTGCCGGTGCCGGTGGTGCGGGTCGGGGCGGCTCTTTCATGTATGTTGTGTTGAGAGAACAAAGTACACAATCCATACGATTTGTCATCATCTTCTGCAGGTTTAGATTTGCCCCCCGACGCCGTTCGCTTTGAAGCAGATGAAATGCAGGTGCTTCCCTTTTCCATCCCGCCGTGCCAACCAAGCTTTTGTCCGGGCCGCGACAACGGCACAAACAAACAAGAACAGAAGCAGAAGAAGAATAAGGAGTAGGAGGCAGAGGCATCGCAAAATGCCCTGAAGACGGAGTTTTTAAAGTTCAACGTGAAAGTCAAATGTGCAGAAAAAGAGCCGTGACTGGGCTGACCCTGCGGTGGTGAACAAGAGAAAGACTTCCGTCAATATGGCCCTCCCCCCCCATCACACAAAGTCTCCGTCTAGTCGTCCTTCATCGATCGTTGTCCCTTCATCCGTCCGCGCTTCCATACCTGACGTTAATCCACCCAACATCCATCTTGTCCATACATGTTCCCGTGTCCTACCAAAGGATGCGTTCAAACCACCATCATCATCACTTAACCTGACCTCAATCCGGGCTTCCATACATGCCGGCTCTCCCGCTCCATCATCCGTGTTGTCCATTCCCTTCAACCTCCATCCATTTGTCCTCCCTCAGCGCACCGTGCATCTAGTCCCTCCCTATCCAAAAACCCATCTGTCCTTCTGTCCAAACGTCACCTTCCGTCAGAGTTTTTGTCCAACACTTAATCCCTACACATCCATCTTGTCCATCGGATTATCCTGATTTTCCAACCAATTATTCCTCCATCTTGTCCAAACATCTCATCTATTTGTCAAGTATCCATGTGCCCTTCCATCATCATCCACCCTTCCTTACACACACTGATCCTTTCCCGCACACAATCCAAACCCTACATCCCTTCATTCATCACCAGTCCTCTCATCTAATCAGTCCATCTAAAAACCCCAGACTTTACTCTTTGACTGTTTCATCCAGCTACTTCGGGCGGATCTGAAGGCATTCCCAGGTCAGTTGCGAGACTTAGTCTCACCAACATGTTCTGGGTCTTCCCCGAGGCCTACTACCGGTGGGACGCGCCCTGAACACCTTCCCAGGAAGGTGCCCAAGCAGGTATTTTGAGATGTTTGAGCCAGATGGTGGAGGACCAGTGATTGTAATCCAACGTTCTCCAAGATGGCAGTACTCAGCCACCCAATGAAGGAAACTCATTTGCTTGTTTGCTTGTTTTTCCGGTCATTACCCAAAGCTCATGACCATCGGTGAGGATAGGAATGTAGATCAACCAGTACATTAGGAGCTTTGCATTTTGGCCCAGCTTCCTCCTCACCACAGCGGACCGATGCAGAGTCCACATCATTTCAGAGGCTGCACAAATCCGCCTGTCCATCTCGCATTCCATCCGGACCTCACTCGTGAACAAGACCCCAAGGTACTCTAACTCATTCACTTGTGGCAGGATCTCATGGCACTCATTCTCATCCGCCTCGCTCACCTGCGAACCGATCCAACGAGAGTCGGAACCCAGCAGGACCACATCATTTGCAAAAAGCAGACACCCAATCCTGCAGCCACCAAACTGGATCCCTGGGGCCATGGCGGTGTCTACAAATTCGGTCCATAAAAGTCATGAACAGAATCAGTGAACAGTCCCTACGTTCATCACCCAGCCATGGTCCAACCGTCCATCCAAGAAAGCAAAACAACAAATCAAACAATCTGCTTTCAGTCTAAAGAATGTCTTTTTATGACAAAACAACCATTTCTCCATTATGCTTTTTTTTCCTTCTTAAAGGCCATCCCATTTATCCTACAAGTCCCTCTAATATAATGACATTGTTTCATGCCGTTTGTGCGTGTTTGTGTGACAGCTGGACAGATCGTACATGCTGGATGACAGCAATAATTTATTCCACAGATGTGAAGCTTCATCGGAATGCAATGAAAATGTGACAGATTGCTCCGCGCAATGCTCACAGAGGAGCTTAAATCTAGACAGTTCTTAACGTTTGTCAATCAAAGCGTCATCAGGCAAAGTTTCTTTTTGCTAATTTATCGCCGTTTTGCTTTCAAAGTCTCCCGCTCATGCTGTCTCCGTGCTACAAGCTGCTGGCTGTAATCAGATTGCAGCCTTACAGGATTAGACCTGAGCGCAGATACCGAATGAAAACTGTCTATTACATGCCAGACAAGAACAGGAGATAGCGCCGGTGACACGCTCTATCGCATCCCATTGCTGCAAATGATATCAACCAGCATGGATCAAAAAAATACAGCACAGGCGGAACCGTCCGAGGAATCCTAAAAAGGCTCCTGCTTGGAATGTATGTACAGTGGCGTCCTTCCATCAGATAGGGTGCCCGTGGGCGTGAAACAAAGCATCTCTGGCTATCATCACCGCACAGTGATGGACGGACACCCGCCAGAGCTGGACCCGCAAGGGGAAGACAATGCTGTAAAATGTGTGTGTGTGTTTTTCCCCCCTCAGAGCGAGGAGTTTATGAGGAAGTGCCAAATGAGATAGTGGCACATCAAACCTGTCCTCCGGGGTCCAAGGATGTCACAAACAGAAACCACTTTAACAGGTCTCTTCAAGTCTATGCATTTTCCAGAGAAATGGTCCCAAACTTCCTACTACACCGGTCACCTCCAAAGCTGCTTAAACCCAAAGGAACATGAGCATCTTTTGGTTTTGAAATGCCCCCTATTATGCAAAAGTGCATCCCTACATCTTGTTCATGAGCAGCAAACATGCGAAAAAGCCATCATCTCCCTCACTCCCCCAGAAAAGGGCTTCGCTGCGCATCTTTAAATATAGCTCTGCGAACTGTGCATCACTCGACTACAGACAACGGGGTGCTAAGTTTGATCATTTTGCAGTATAATGTTTGCAGCCTTGTCGCTGTGGTGGAATAATGATTAGACAATAAGACATGACGTACTTTGTTCTGTGGCAGCTTTGACATAGCAGTCGTTTGCATCTTTTTTTCCTGTGTATTGGTCGGTACTATTCTGCCGATGGAATAGCATTATTTTTCACGTGTGTTTATATCGTGTTATAAAGCCAAACGCTTCCTGTAAAGGTGGTCCCTCCCAGTAGTCATCAGTAAAATGAATACTGCAAAAAAAAGAACGTGAGGTGGGCTTCCACCTGTCTATCATTCTCTGGACTTGCTTTGTCCATTTTTGTCTTAAACTTTTTGCTTTTGGAAAACGGATTTCACTCGGATACTGTGAACATCCGGCAGCAACATAGGGTTTTGAGGTGACTATTATTTTGACGAGAAATATACAGAGCAAAGTCGACAAGCTACCTTGAGAAGCCCCAATGAGGTCACTTCTGCCGCCAAATGTAATTTTTGCAAACGTGCTTGCAAAATAGGAACCGTGTAGAACATAATTACAAACAATATGTAACATATTTAGGCAAAGTCCATAAATCATGTCGGTGACCCTTCAATGTTACGTAATGCAAACAAGTGTTTGCTGTCGGCAAACAACAGGCATGGATAAACACCGCTCATTAGCGTGACATAACAACATAACGCACTTCCGACCACACTACCTCTGAGACGTGGTTGTGAGAAACAGCACAGTGTGGCACATTTAAGTTGGCAGAGTTTTCCAGGAATATCTCAGCACTGACTCCCGATTCCAACCTGTCAGGCTTAAGTCGCAAAGAGCATCAGCCCTGCCGCCCCGCTTTTTGCCTTCCCTAAGGAGTCCCATCCACCTCGTCACCAAGCCATTACTGAGCTCACAAGCGCCTCTTCCTGAGGAAGACAATCACAGGAGCGAGCGTCCATCCATCCTCAGACGAGGAGACCACATCCAATTTTTCAACTCATCTGAGACTGTAATAAGATACTATGCGAGGACCAGAAAGGTGGGGCAGAAGCGCACCTGGGAGGGAATAAGAAGCGGGGTGTTCAATCACAATGCGCCGGGCCTGCAGGACGACGGCGGCGGTGGCAGTACAACCGGCGGCGCCGCTCGTTCATTCCGAGTGACAAACCATTAGTCTGGCCTATAATCTAGGGGATGGGATAAAGAGCAAGGTGGGGAACACGCTCTATGAATCACAGATGCAGATGCTATCGGAGTGGAGCCTTGTCTCCTCCCGGCGCCAAAACAAGGAAGCCTTTGAGGGCTTGCTTGAATAACGAGGCCGCCGCAACTCCCGCAAACAGAACACTAACTTTTACCTTCAGAACGCCGGCTTTTCGAACTTGCGGTGACGTCATGATGGAAAAACCTGCTTCCTCGTGGGCTTGATACCGCCTTCCCATGTACACGCCCGGCGCTTTCCGAAATCAGCAGGCTTCGCTACGCATCTTCGAATACAAACCGTGCCAACTATCCGTCAGTGTGGGAACGGCAACAGGTTCAAAAGGGAGTGAGCAAACAATCGGGCATTGATGGGCGTAGCTTGTGGCACACCTGCGATTTTTGGAGGGCATCAGGGATTATGGATTTGTCTAGATGGAGGAGAAACAATGCGAAGAGCCTCTGACATGCTGGGAATGTCTGCTTGCCTGCGATTTTGACATAAAACAAAAAGTTAAACACAAACTGCGGCTCAATACGACGGCCTCTCACAGAAGGGCAGCTTGAACTTCTGGCGATTCTTCCAGGATCTATAAATTTTAACCTTAGCGCACACACACACACACACACACACACACACACGCACCCACCCACACACACACACACACACGTGTACAAACAAAGCTTGTTTTACTTTAAAGGATTTAGCCCTAAGCAAACAGTAAAAAGACAATACCGAGTCAAATGTTTACTGAGTTCTATTCATAGATTTCGGCCTGCAGGCCTCGGGCGGCAAAGATTTTAGGCAAACAAGCAAACATGCTTTAAATGTTAAGGAACACGTTGGCCGTTACTTTTGTGCCCGACAAAACAAGGGGGGTGTACAAATGAGGCTTTACATTTCCTGTTTTTATTTTGCAATTAGAACTCTCTTAAAGCAGGCCCGTCCAAACGGTTTTCTCCAATTGCGGAAAAATGAAAGGATGTGACTTTGGAGCTTTGTAAAGCAACATGTAGATGTGCTAAGAAGTTCTATGTTTATTTTTACCCTAGAAAAGTGCATCTTCGCTTTCTCGACGGTTTTCAACTGTCCTTAGGCCACACCCACCGGCACCCGGTCCAACCTCCCCCAGCCAGGTTGCCGATGGGACTTCTGGCCCTGGCGAACCTTCTGGCAGGCGTGTACGTGGGCACGTTGACGGTGTTGGACGTGGCGATCTTTTGGCGAGTTTGAGCCCAGGTGCCAGTTCTCCTCAGAATCGACAATAAAAATCCTATTATCAATAAAAACTTTCTAAAACTACATTCCCATAATATAACGTTTTTGACAACCTAATTTTCCAAAAATGAAGACATAATTGAATTTAACTCTATGCTACTAAAATGACATTATTTTTTCTCGTATTTGCAAGTTTACAATACAAGTTCATTCTTGTAAAATTGGGACCTTTTCCTTGTGAAAATACAACTTTTTCTTCTAATAATTTGACTTTATTCTCCTAAAATTACAGCTGTTTTCCATTTCTGGTTGCATCAATGTGACTGCAATGGTATTATTTTTCCAAGTTTATTTTTGTAAATTAATTTGAATCCAACTTCTCCTACAATTACCGCTGTTTTTTCCCTTTTCCTCTGTGATTATTGTTATTATTTGTTATTGTTTTTTTTTTTATTCCATTGCATTCTGTTATTGCACCACACCTTTTTCTGCAACCTAATCCTCCAAAAAGGAAACTTGGTTTCATTTGTGTCTCATACTTCAACTTAAAAAAAAAAACTTACTTTTTAGTTCATATTTTGGCTGGATGCGACTCAAACGACAATATTTTTTCTCATGGTATTACAAGTTTACTCCTGCAAAATTGTGACTTTTTTCTCATTAGAATACGACTTTACTATCATAATATTCTGACTTATTTTTCTGCAACCTAATTTTCCAAACTTTGGTTTGATTGTTGTTACTAAAATAATGTAATTTTATGTATGTTATGTTTATGTAACTTTTTTCTGTTCAGGTTTTGACTTCATTTCTTGAAAAATTACTACAGATTTGTACTTGGTTTTTTTCCGATGTTTACTTTTCTTTTTAAATTATACTCCGAATGTTCCCCAGGCTGCATTTTGGGCGCCCCACCGTAGAGGGCGTCGCATGAAGCATGAAGGAAAAATTGGGATAGAAGGCGGGGTTCGTATCGCCGTCGGGGTGTGAGATCCAATTGTTGTTTGGCGGGAAAGAAGGAGTGTTAATAACCCCGATAAAGGCAACACGTTTATCTTGATCTGCTTTTTCCCATCCTCTGTGGTTTAGTATTCACAGCGCGCCTGGCCCAGTGAAGATAAGTGTAGACGTCCTGGTGAGCTGCAGCTGGAAAGACACTCATAATCAGCTAAAAGCTGGCACGGCCGTGACGTCGGAGCATCTTTTGACGCCAACATTGTCAGAATTGGCCAGATTGGACCTTCAGCTGGAGCCCCGGCATGGCCCGGCCATGTCCCGCTTTCCCTGACGCCGACGTTTTAATCAACTTCCATCTCCGCCGCACGAGGCGCGTGTAAGGGACGGAAGCGGTCGACCTTGCGGCGGTCCGAGAGCAACGCTGCGTGTTTGCTAAACAATCCGATGGGCGGCATTGTGTTTTCCGGAGCCGCGTAATTACGTTTGGCATGAAGAGGAAGGCAAATGGAGGACGCATTGGAAATGTGTGCGGGTTTAAAGTCCAACTGACTCATGAATTCGTTCTGAGCTGCAGCTTCGTCAGTGCTTGATAGTCCAAGAGTCAAGAAAGAAACAAAATGGTACCGCCGCATCACTTGGTGGTTGTGCAGGTAAAAACCATAAGTGTGGTCCGGGGACCATTTGCTGGCTGTGGCTGTTTTTTTATTCAAATAATATAACAAGAAAAAACAGCAAAAATGGAAAAACTTTACAGTAATTTTACTTGAATAAATTCAAAATATTAAACAAAAAAAGTTGAAATCTAGTTATCATTTTACAAGAATAATGTTGTATTATTATGGGGGAAAATCACTTCATTTTAATGGCATAAAGTTGAAATACCAAAAAGATAAAAGATAATAATAAGTCATAATATTATGGGAAATAAACAAAAAAGACAAGAAAATTTTAATTTTTAGAACTTTAGGTAGTGGAAACAATAATAATATCAGAAGAATAAAATCAAAATATTACAGGAAATAAAGCATAATTATGTAAAGAACATTTACAACAAGAAAGTTGAAAGCGTTAAAAAAAAACAGCAGCCAGAATGGGAAAAACATCTGTAATTTTCCCCAAAAAATGTCAAAGTATAATGAGAAAAAAGTCGTATTCTATCAAGAATAAACTCAGAATATTAGGAGCACTAAGTTGAAATATTAAAAAGAAGAATTAAAAAAAAGTCACGTTGTCATTAGAAACCACTTAGAAAAATCCCCCCGCATCCCAAATGAGGATACGAGGCACTGAAAATGGATGGTTGGATGGATGAACTAAAAAGCAATTAAAATTGTTTTTGGAAAACCAGGCACCTGTATGACAAAGCTGAGATGCACTTGCCTAGTTTATAGCGGTTAATTAATTCCAGACCCGACAGCGATCAACAACAACAATCTAGTGAGCTAACCAGTTTACTTCTGCTAAACTTAAAAAGCCAAAAATGTACCACTTCTGCACGGACTGTGAGGATGACTTCATGCGGTGTTAAGGTAATGTAATGTAAGGTAATATCTCAATGTTTTGTGTCATTACCGCCACCTAGTGACCAGAATACCACGTAGCACTTGTATTATTTCAATGTTTTGGCTACCACCAAACAGCCATCATTTATTGATTTATTCATCAACCACAACATTCACTGTATATAACGTCTCAGCCCGCGTTTGGGCACCCCTGATATAAGGCAGTAGTAAGACACTGCATGATATGCTGCGTGGTTATTAGGTGGAGCAACAATTAGGGACAAACTGAAATGCACCAAGACTCATGTTTGTGATCTATATCTGTACCCCGTCGCACGGCAAAGGGAACCCGAGTGGAGCCCTTTGAGAGCAGCACTCGCCGGAAACGCGTCTCGCCTGCTACTCGGATCCGTGCTCCCTAATGCTTTGCCCGTGTATTTATGAAGGCCCTAAATATGGCCATAAAAAAGCATATAGGCTGGAAAACGGTTATGGCTCCCCGGCGTGCGATTCATTTTTACGACAGACAACGCAAATGATGTGCGAGGTCGGCAACAATTAGGGACGGATGAAGGGGCCTCACGTCTGCTGGAGGGACGGGGGGGATTTTGCCAGCACATATTAAACGTTACAACAATTCAGCCCGCCGCTCTGGGAATAAGTCACGTCTCTACTCGCGCACACACACACTGGTGATGTCTGAGCTTGCTTGCAGGCAGAACCAAGCAGAACCAAGCCGCATTTCATCAGAAGGAAGCAGCACTTACAGTGTCACGTGTTATGATGGCGACGCTTGAAAGGCGGGAAATGCGCCGTCATGCGAGCGCAATGTGCGGCGATGAGGCTGAACCAATATTTCAACTCCGACGCCACCGACCCGTCACCCAGCTTTTGTCTCAACCTTTGGCTTCCGCAACCCGCCACAAGTTATCTCGATCATCATCATCATCAAATACATCTGCCAGAGGAAAATGCGCACCGCCATCAATCAAGCATTGTTATAGTTCAGATACAAAAGGCCCAGTCAGAAAACCGTTTGTGCTGCGTTTGTGCTGTTCTGTGCAATTAAAATGAACATATGTCTGCCAGAGGAAAAGGAAAATGCGCACCGCCATCAATCAAGCACTGTTACAGTTCAGATACAAAAGGCCCAGTCAGAAAACCGTTTCATTCTTTTTTGGTGCGTTTGTGCTGTTCTGTGCAATTAAAAAGAACATTTGTGCTGCTTTCGTTTTTGAGTTAATACAGTTTCTTTTATAGGTCAACCAAAGTTCACCCAGCCCCTGATACGCTCAGAATGGAAACAATAGTTTCATTCTTTTTTGCTGCCTTTGTGCTGTTCTGTGCAATTAAAAAGAACATTTGTGCTGCTTTCGTTTTTGAGTTAATAAAGTTTCTTTTATAGGTCAACCAAAAGTCACCCAGCCCCTGATACACTCAGAACGGAAACAAAGTAGTCTCATTCTTTTTTTGCTCCACACATGCTGTTTTGTGTAATTAAAATGAACGTTTGTGCTGCTTCATTTTTGAGTTATTACAGTTTCTTTTATAGGTTGACAAAGTTCACCAAGAGCCTGACACACTCAGATCGGAACCAATGTAGTCTCATTCTTTTGTTCTTTGTTTGTGCTGTTTTGTGCAGTTAAAATGTCTGTGCTGTTTTTGTTTTTGAGATATTACACTGTATCTTATAGGTCAACCAAAGTTCACCCAGCCCTCGATACCCTCAAAATGGAACCAAACTAGTCTCATTGTGCTGCGTTTGTGCTGTTTTGTGCAGTCAATATGAACAGCCGGGAGAAGGCCCTGGGGCAGACTTAGGACACGCTGGAGGGATTATGTCTCACAGCGGATCTGGGAACGTCTTGGGGTCACCCCGATGGTGCTGGAAGGGGGACCCGGAGACCGGGAAGTCTGGACCGTGTTCCTCCCCAAGTCCTGAAAAGAGCAGCTCCAGCTCCAAACTAATTGGAGTGGTGAAGGTTTGTGGTGTGGAGGTTTGGCAGGAGCGGAAAAGGTGAAGATGATTCATGGCGGGCCGAGGATGTGTGCAAGAGGGGATCAGACAAAAGCAGGCTGAAATCCTTCCCGAGGCGACGGCGGCGTTAGAGGTAGGGGATCGGAAAGGTAAGCGGGCAGCTGCTTGACCGTGTCCATGCGAAGGGTGCCCCGGGCCATTCAGGATTGATGCTATGATGCACTAATGATGCTGCAGCTGTCTCCGGCTCATCACTGCAAGCCCTGGGAGGTTCTTGCCAATTCCTCCACGCTCCTTTGAGCCCCTCTCGGACCTTTCCAGCCGACTCCTGCCTTCACTTTTCTCATTTAACCTGCCATTCCGACACATCCAGGTAAGCTGCTATCACCCCATGCCTAAAACAAATCACGCCTCTTCCTGGAGAAGCTAATCTTGATCTCCGGCAATATCCAAAGCGTTAGTTTCTCGTCCTGAAATCTCTGCTCCATCTGCGTCCTCGTCCCATCCACCTGTCTTCACGCCTCACGTACGCCAATCGAGGTGGGCGGCCTCCAAGCGGCTGACACTTTCCCGCTGCCAAGTGTTTCTCAGTCTTCCCGGGTTTTGTCTGGCGGACATAGGCCTCGACCGGCTGCTAAAATCACCGGTCAGCATTCCTCCATTTGATTTTTCTAACGCTGGTTATAATTTTGCAGTGACATACATGCTTTATACAGTATGCTAATGTAATGCACTGCTTCTCAAATATAGTGGGGTGGGGGGGCCAGTATGTCCAAACTCATCATTCTCAACATGCAATTGGACTCTTGAATACCCATGCATGTTTCACAGCTCTCCATTTTGTTGCGTTTTCCTGCTTTCGGTTCCAAGTATAGTTTGCACAGTACAGATAAGTAAAAAGATATTATCCATAACTAAACTACTGTAATGTAATGTAAGTGGAGTTTTGGTCTTTGTTGGATTGGATACCTGCATGATACCTAAAATATTACGTGAAAAAAGTTGCAATTTAACCAGAAAAATGAACATTTTACCAAATAATGTTGTAATATTGTGAGAAAAAACCATTATTTTAGTAGCAAAATGTTGATATATTAAAGTCAAACATTTTAAGTAATATTGTGAGAAATAAACAAACAAAAAAAGCGAATAAAGTTGCAAATTTTGGACAATTAGTTTGGGGAAAAAGTAATAACAATAATAATAAAGTCCTAATTACGAGAAGAAAATTTACAAAAACAACATTGAAAGCAGCAGAAATGGGGGGAAACAGCTGTAATTTTACCAGAATAAAGGCAAAACACCATTGGAAAAAAAGTCACAATTTTGCCAACATAACTTAATATTTTGCTGGAAATTAACGCCATTGTTTTGTTTTTTTAAGTTTTCTAAGTAAATAAAATAAAGTGTTGGCATTTTTGGAAAATGGGACTAGGGAAAAATAAAATATTATGGAAATAAAGTCGTAATATTACGAAACCGACATTTCTCAAGGTTTTTTTTTTAGAAGAAAGTTGAAATATTTGGGGGGGGGGCATACAAGATGATATAAAACAGTATAAGATGCATATTATACTGTGTATAGAATTTTTTTATGGGTCTGCCTTCAACATATGGCCTGAAGGGTAATCAAGTGGCCTCTTTTCAACTTTGTTCATCGGTTACGTTGCCACAGCTACACAGAGGCTCACATAGTATGAATTGCACACCAGCGACAATCAAGACCTTTGTAGTGATATAACATATTTGCCCCGCATTAGTTGTGGCAGAAAAAAAAACGTGTGCAGAATTATAAGCCATTTGCTTGCAGGCCCATAATCAAAACCTAAAGCACTAGATGCAGATAATACAAGCACTACACTGCCTAGTTATTACTGTCGCTTTCGACCTGGCAGTTATGTGTCCTGTGGCGTTGAAGAAGTCTGCCATTTCCGACCGTCTGTGAACATGACATGAGAGTGTGAGGACAGTTGAGTGGATTTTTTTTTTTTTTAACCAGCAAACGTTCAAAAATGTCAGTGTACATACGATACTATCATGTAATTATGATATTAATCATTTGTTAATGATAAATCTTTTTTTTAATCGTTGCTTAATGAACAACTTCAAAAATATTTTTTTATTGGACACGAGGACAAAAAAGTAAAATGTTTTCTGTCAAACTGGCAACAAAAAAGATGAACTGTCCTTTTGATTTAAAAAAATATATTCTAATTGATGCATTTATTACTTGACATATCACTTTAAAAATAGTATAAAATATCAACAAATTCAGGTTGTATTAAAATAATAATATAGTAAAAAATAATATGAATAAAATTACAACGTATGTATAAATATTTTAAAATGAAATTAGAAATAATAAAATATAGTAAAGTGTCATTTTGACAGTTCTAATTTTTGTTGTAATTTACATGTGATACAATGTCAATTTGAATGAAATATATTAAAAAATGAACATTAAATTTTTTCACAATAATATTAAAAAATAGAAAAATAGTAAAACAATTAATAATAATTCAATTGAAATATCTATACAAATATTTAAAATTGAAGTGTCTTTCTGACCATTCAATTTTAAAGTTATAACGTCAATTTTAAAGAAATATATTAAATAATTAACATTCAATTCTTTTCGCAATAATATTTTAAAGAACAGTAAAATGAATAATAATAATTCAATTGAAATACCTATGAAATATTAAAATATAATAAAATACACCATAATATTATAAATAAACAATAGTAAAATTATATATAGATAGATAATAATAATAATCAAATTGAAACACCCATTCAAATATTTAAAAAAATTAAAATAATTAAGTAAAGTGCCTTTTTGACAAGTATTACTTACATAAAAAGATTTGTTGGACCGAATACGGGCCCTGGCCCTTGAGTTTGACGTCTGTAACTCAGCGATGCAACCAGCCCTGGAGCCAGTCTTGGGTTTACCCATCAAAAGGTCATTTTTAAACTTATACTTGCATGGAATACTGGGATCGCCAGGATGAGTCGGGAAGGACTAACGAAGGTAACCACTGTCTTCATTTCACGCGAGCGACAGCATCTTTGAAGCCAGGCAAATTGGGAGGGAATTGACGTTTCTTAATGTCAAATCCATTACGAGGCTCGTCACAAAGCGTGTGAGCCAACATGTCAGGACTGTCGCCACAGGACACCGCCGGCGTTTCTGTTCCTTCCTCAGAGGAGGAAGTGACATAAATTGCCTGAAGCCAATCAGGTCTGCCAGTCACCTCGCTGCATGGAAAATGAAACCCTAGCGTGCAAGATGAATAGTCGAAAGGCATTAGGAGCTGCGACTCACAAAACATGACGATGACTCACTGCTGACAAAGCAGACGTTCAGCGGGTGCCGGCCCGTAAATTCGCTGCTGAGTAGCATCGCGGCGTCGTCATAAATCAATCTGAAGCGGCGACTAAAGACCGAGGATCCCGTTTGCATACGATGGCGACGTCGCTAACAGACTTGGATAAGACACCTGATGTTTGACAACTAACAGCTTGCATCGTATTCTACACTAAAAAGGCGGCTCCTTATGGGGAACTGACACAGGGCCGACTGTACTCGCTTGGCGAGCGCGCTGGTCCGCGCCCGCGCGCGACACACTTTCTCTCCTCTGACACGTCTGGAACAGATGGTCTTGGACCGGACCCAACACCAATTCCGTGCACACACACACACGAGTAGAACGTAGCGGAGTCATGGAGTGACTGTAATTCATCAAATACAACTAATATTTTTACAGTTATAATTACAATATTGCCAGTAATTGTGATTTCCATCAGGTAGGATTTATATGTTTTAATATTATTAGAGCCCTCTAGACATGAAATAACACACCTATAGTCACCTCTACACTCCTATTACCTGAAATAGCATACATAATCAAAGAAAATAAGGCAAAAATTAGACTCCATGTGTGGACAGGAAGTGACGTTGGGGCTTCCGATTTAAGTTTTAGCTGGAGTAAGTTATTATTATGAAGATGATGATTATTCCAATTGTTAATATTGTGCTTGAGATCATTCAAACAGGAAATACAAGCTTGTTGTTGGCGATCAAGTCTAGAGAGTGCTACTAAAGTGACACCTTAGTTCATTTAAAACACATGTGTGCTTGAAAATGTTTAATTCAAGCCATAAATGTGTAACATTTGCTTAAATGTGCATATTATTGACTAAGAATACGCTCAAAACACCTCGAGTTCATGTTGTAATGTGTGATTTTTAGTTGCTGAGGTTTTTTCCCAGTCCCACTCTGTACCCCCCCATTTATGTACTCATAAATCAACTAATACTGCTACTAAGTGGTTGACTAACTGTTCTTTCCAAATGTTCGCAAGGCATGCTGGGCAGTCCAGCTGCAAGAACAATACGATCAAGAGTATATTAACGCCTCCTTGTTTACTTCTCTGACAACCTCAACATATTTTGCAATCAAGCAAAAAAGCCACAAACATGACAAAGAAAGAGTACCACACGCTACCCAGCATGCCTTGTAGGTGGAACACTTTATATGGTTGTTTTTCTGGCATGGGTATTGTGTGTAGATATTTATTTTGGTGTCAGCAGTTTTGATATTAAAGGTTCAAAAGAAGCAATCTGGAAATGCCCGGTGGGCCATATTAAGATGTTTGGCGGGCCTGATGTGGCCCGCGGGCCGCAGTTTGCCCACCCCTGGTCTAGTTAGTTTGCCCTGCACTGTTCCAACATTGAAATGAGTGCCTAACCAAAGCGACCTACCCTAATTTGATGCAGAAGGCAGGCACGTTCCATTCCTCAGGGTGTTGTTTTCTGTCACATTGGAAAGCACAACGCAAAAACCAGAGTCCAAAAGCACGTTCATATTTACGCTTCTGGACGGCAGATACCGATGGATGGTCTCGAGAGCTACGGTCCACTGTAAAGAAAAAACACTCGACACGTGTTCTTTGCTTTCTTAGTTCTGGTCTTGGAAATCGTCTCGTCTCGGCCATTACGTCGTTTTCATGCTGTAGATTCAGTCAGCGCTTGAGGAACGCATGGATGTCATCGTGCTAGTTCAGGTGTGACCCCCCCCCCAGGGTAAGTGCACGGTAGCAGAGGTGTATGTTATTATTCACACGAATAAAAGGAAGTGCAAGCTAATAATAAACCTGCTGGAATGGAAGGCGGCGTGAAAATGCTTTTTTTTTTTACATTCCTTGAGGACGTCAGAAGCCCATAATTTATCGGGAATCTTCCTCCTGAATAACACAGCAGCTCTTCTGCGGAATTATTAATGTTGGCAATCCTCTCACACATGCACATCTGGGGAGGAGAAAAAAAATAAAGATCCACGGTGGTGCTATAACATGAAGACCACGCACAAGGCCTACAACCCCACTGCACAGGAAGACGGGGACGGATGAGGAGGAGGAGAAGGAGAAGAGAAAAAAATGGAGAAGGTGAAGAAAAAAGAGGAACAAAAGAGAAGAAGGAAGAGGGGGAGAAGAACAAGGGGAGAAAAGAGAAAAGAATTAGAAAGCAAAAGAAAGGACGAGGAGGAGGTGATAGAGGATGTGAAGGAGGAGAGGAAGGAGAATGAGTAGGAAGAGGAGACAAAACAGAAGAGGAGGAAAGAGCAGACGGACGAGCAGTGGAAAATTTTAACAATGGATGAGGAGGAGGAGGAGGAGATGAAGAGGAGAAAGTGGAGGAGAAAGAGAAGGAAAAGGAAGAAGAAAAAAAGAAGTAGAGGAAGGTGAAGGGCAAGGACAAAGAGGAAAAGACGAAGGAGAATAAGAAGAATAAGGAGAAAGAAGAAGAGGATGCGGAAGAGAATAAGAAGGAGTAGGAGAAAGAGAAGGTGAAGGAGGAGGAGAAGAAAATGAGAGGGAAGGGAAGGTGGAGGACAAAATAGAAGGAGGAGATGAGGTGGTGGAAGGAAAAGGAGAAAGAGGAGTAGAGGAAGACGAAAGAAGAATTAAAAGCAGAAGGAGGAGGATGAGGAGGAAGTGGAAGATGGTGTGAAGGAGGAGAAGTACAAGGGGAATAAGGACGATGAAGAGGACAGGGAGAAGGAAATGGAGGAGGTGAAGAAGAAAGCAAGGAGGAGATGGAGCAGGAGAGGAAAGAGGAAAAATGGAGGAGAAAAAGAAGGCGAACGAGTGGAAAGAGAAGGAGAAGGAGGATGAGGAGAAGGAGAGAGGAGGAAAGGGAAGAGGAAGGCAGGAGAAGGACGAGAAGATGAAGACATCTAAAGGAGGTCCTGCAAGTTAACTAAAGTGTTGCTAATTATAAATGCGAAGCATGAAAGAAAGATGGAATATGAAGAATATGCCAGCGAACGACACCAATCTCCACTTCCTTCTTCAATAATGGATGACGTGTGAATGAGTCATGCGGCGAGAAGTGCGGCTTGAAAATCAAACTATGGGCCGTGCACGTGCAGAGCGAGGGCGCTCATTACCTGCAATGACCGCATGTAAATGAGCATTATGCTAATGCTATGCAACAACGCATACTTCGTGCAGCCAAACGCAACGCCGCTTCCGTCCGATTCGACTTGTAAAAACTGCAACGACACTAGACGCGCGTGGGTGCCGGACCGGCGTGCGCTTTGGGGTGATGAGATCATGTCGGCGCAGCATATGGGGCCCCTAAGGCGGGCAACAGGTGCACAATATAACGTCAGGCGACAGCTGCTGGAGTGTGACCGAGGAAAAATGCGGTCCGGTCCAGAGGAGAAAAAAGAACTAGAGCCAGCCGCCGCCGCCGCAGAGGTTTCAGACATAATTATCACGGGCGAGATGGAAGCAGAAGAAAATATTCCCGTTCTGACGGTCTGGAGGTATCGCTTTGTCACTCCAGGCTCATAGGGACGGAGATTACGCCTCCGAGGTGCGACAAAGAAGTTGGATCATTAGTTTGACACCAAGGCTGATTCTGGGATATTCTTACAATGGGGAAGGATCACAGAAGGGATGCTGCAGAAGGGATAGGGCCCCCAAAAGGCAGCCTTGTGCCACGCAGGATCGAGTTGCAAGGCTGAGGGTCGGCATCTCTGACCTCGCTGGTGTGCTGCATTTCTGGTTTATGTCTGGATTACCAGCACAGAACACTTTTGGCTTTCTGACTGACCTGTCACCATAATCAATAAATACAAACAAACCGGTCCTGTGAAAATATTAGGGCCGTCCCAATCCAATCTCATGATCAGGATCGGTTGCCGATCCACTGTACTTTGGAGATCGGATAGGATCGGTTGATCTGGTTGCCGTAAATCTGGGCCACACTCCAACATGATAGGTGGGGCAAAATGTGCTTCAAAGCTGGTTGCCACCGGATGAAGGAGAAAACACACCACCGCCATCCAGACATGTCCGTGGGGTACCGTGGTGAAGTTAGATATTCGGCTCCGTAGTTCCACGTCGGTACGTTCCACGTCAGGATGGCTGTAAGTCACCCATTATCTATGCTGCTTATCCCCATTAGGGTTGCGGGGCTATGCTGGAACCGATCGCAGCTGACTTTGGGCGAGAGGCGGGGTACACCCTGGACTGGGGCTGTAATTCACTTTGCCGTTTATTTGCATGTCAACACAGACCATTCAGTCCTTCAATCATAAGTTCCGATTCCTAGTTTTTTGTATTCTACCCACTCAAATCCCAAACGCTTGCTCTCACCAGCATGCTAAACTGCCCTCTACAGCCCACACAGTAAACAGTAAGTTTATCTTACATTGGCATTATATTAGTGCAAAAAAGAAAACGAGGAAGTGGAACATCTGCATTAACATGCAAATTAATGACCAACTGAACTACAGCCACCCTGACGTGGAATTATTCAGCCGCCATTACAATACTTCAAGGAATCATTTGACAACGTTTTAGATTCATTTGCAGTGTGTGTGATTTAGAACATGTTACTCTTTTCAACGCACCAGTAATTTATTGACGGTCCCTAGTAATAACCTGCAATTAGAGCGGCACTTCTCATGCGAGATGCCGGCACCATGACAAAGGAGTCCGGGCACAGTAAGGGGAATTTACCGTCAGTAATTACGGAGCGGCGTCCATCGCAGAAGATATTGTTTATCAACAATTTTCAGTAAGATGTTGGCAAAATCAATATTCCCACTGTTTGAACTTCTGATCCAATTATTTCTGTGTGAATTTATGTAAACATTATCACAAATAATGCAATTCATTCACGCTGCCAACGATACCATTTGGAAAGTTGCAGATTTCCTGGCGGCACAAACATCTGCAAAAAAACAAAGTCGCAAAGTTTCGACCATTAAAATCTCCAATATGGACGTCCATAAATAAAACAAAAAAACCACTGTCATCTAGCAGGAATGGCCACCTCCCACACAAACTGTTTGTTGCCAAAGAAGACGGGCAATGACCGGCTTTGCATGGCAACAAAGTGTGGTAGACGCCAACTGATCTCATTCACGGCCGACATCTGACCGACCTTTACCACTCCCCAGCCACACAGACACACACACGCACACACACACACACATACACACAATAGACAATCATCTCCCTATAAGTTAGCAGCTACCTGGAGAGATGATTGGCGCCGGATTCTGTATTCTGATGCCGTGTTTTGCCAGTCTTGATGCCCCGTCGGCGCTTTCATGTTCTGCCAAGCAGATTGGACCAGGATGCAAAAACAAACACCAAAAAAAGAAAGGTTCCACACCAGAACAGCTCCCATTGACTGTGATCATGCTGTTTGCAGTCATGATTAAAACCACCCCCAAAACCCCAGCGCAGTTCCACGCTGTTTGAGCAATCTACAAAAAGGACACCCCCGTTCCCGATCCCATTTATCACAACGGACGCTAATTAATAACCGCCATGCTACACCACACACTAAAAGTACGCTTGCTTAGCAAAAATGGGAAAATGGCAGTAATTTTGCATGAATAGAGTCAAAAACATTAAGACAAAATACTGAGGACAAAGTAATCAGTTTACAAAAATAACGTAAATTATTAAAAGCTATCATAATATTATAAAGCTGAAATATTAAAGAAAAGGTGTAATATTATGAGAAACAAATAAAAACAAAAAACATTTTTTAAGCTGTTTGCTGAAAATGTTACAAGGCGAGAAGAATAAAGTCCAAATATTATGGGAATAAGTCATAATTACAAGACAAACACTTACAAGTCAAATAGATGAAAAAAAAGCAAAAATTCCGTAGTGTAAAGAAAAAAAACTAAATTAATTAATTTATTTATTTATTTTTAATTGAAATATTATAAGACTCAACCAAAACAAAATAAAGTTGTGATTTTTGGAAAATAAAGTTTGGGATCATGTCATAGAATTATGGGAATAAAATCATAATATTACAAAAACAAAATGTATGAAGATTATTTAAGAAAATTGTTGAAATACTATTTGAAAGACACAAATAGCAAAAACAGGATGTTTTTTAAGGTTGAAATATTATAAGACATAAATAAAACAAAATACAGTTGTCAATTTTGGAAAACTAGGTCTGGAGGGGTAATGTAAAAAATATGGGAATAAAGTCAAAATATTATGGGAATAAAGTCATAATATAACAAAAAAAAGATTTATGAAGAAAGTTGAAATATTTGAAAAAAAAAGCAAAGCGTGAAGCTGACATTAATATTAGGATTTTTCAGCAATATGAAAGCTGAGATGAAATATAAATATCTACTGTACATGTGTTGCTTTACAAAATATCAGAGTTGCATCGTTTCATTTTTCACTATGTGGAAAACGTTTGCCTCAGAGGGAACTCACCCTCTCCTATATAGTTTTCCTTTTTCTATGTGTTACGGTGAACGGTCCCGAGCATGCCGGACTTTGCTGTGAAGTGGACCCTAAAAACACCACGTCATTCCGATTTGTGAAGCAGAACCGTGTCCATTATGACTCATAAGCAACTCTCCAAGGACCGAGCCATTTTGCAAATACCAGTGATTGAAGGAGGCGGGGGTTGGAATGAAACAGACTTAAAGAGACGTCGCAATAAATCTAATTATTGAGACTCACCACTAACCTTTTTTCTCTACAAAAGAAAAAAAACGTTGTGTTTACGCCGCCGCCTCGATAAGTCGTCCTAATTTCTGCCTGATAAAATGTTATAATTGAAGCGCCCTCATTAGAAAAGCGTGGATATTAATAGATTCATCATCAGCGTTTATGAACATATTGCAACCTGTGAAAAGTAAAAAAAAAAAAAAAGGGGTCCCGTTGCAATGCTGATGAGAGTTATAATTAACGTAGAGGAGAGGCAAAAAACAAACATATTAACGATACACTGAATTCTATCAGATTGCGTAGAAATAAACATGTTTATTTATGGACATAATGTTTCACATGCGCTCCGGAGTAATTAGTGGCGGCTTTCTAGCGTTTGCATTAATCACCATGCCGCACATCTGGGATTCATATTTCATACCAGCGTGTTTGCACAAGAGCGATGCCGCGGCGGCCCAAAAAAAAGGCCGGGAAGGAAACGGCAGGCATTAGCGTGGCCAAAAACTTGTCATCAAAAAGGAGAAGGTCATCGAAAGAGGGTCATCGGGTGTTGGGGGGGCTGCGTTTGAAGACAAATAGAAGACACCAAAAGGAAAGGGAGGTCTGTGTCACAGGCTGAAGGTACATGCCCCCCACAGTAAACATATTGCTGTGAAAAGATGTTTATATAACATGTGTAATGCTTTGCACTATCGTGGAATAGAATAGAACTCTCTTCTGCCACACCGGCAGAATAGCATTGATAAATCATGTCAGGGACCCTCCATGGAAGAAGTGTCCTGCTGATTTTAAGGACTTTGTACGGGAAGGCTAGTCAAAGATCCTACATGTGACTGTAGTCTTCTGCTGTTTTTGGCCAATCTGCTGCAAAATCCTTCAGCCTGATGTCACGCAGGGTCCAGAGAGGGCGGCAGTCGAAGCCAGCTGCTAAGGCAGGATGTTGTGGGTACGAGAGGCTGGTCCTGGAATGTCTAGCCCGAATGTCTGGGGGTGGGGGCAGAGCCACAATAGGACTCCAGCTGTTGCCGCATGAATGACAAGCACGAGCTGCACTTCAAGAGGTAGCAAGTCACCACGTCTCCTCTTCCTCGGTGTCTTGATGGCACTGGATGACACCTGAGGCCCCATGCACCCCTTGAGATTATTTACAGTCATATCGTCCAGCCACGGAAAAGTGCAGTCCCTGGGGAGCGGGGAGGATGGTTCCAAGAAGGGAGAGATTGGTGGCTGTGGTGAACGTGTAAAAATAATACACAGAGAGGAAGTGCAAATTCCAGGTGACGGGAGCTCATTTGCTTCCCTGGAAGCTATGAATTCATAATGCCGCTCTCTCCTCGCGCAGCTCGGCTCCGCTTGTCAAGAGCGGCAGCGCCGGGAATAATGTGGCGCTCCGTTCTGGCACTCATCTAACACGTTTCTACCTGAAAGTGCCAGATATTTTTTTTCGCACATGTCAGCTCACCAAGTCTTATTACAGCTCATTAAAGTGCACATGTCCCAACACTTCTGGGATAAATAACGCCAAACGAAAGTTTACTTCCTTCCTTCCCCCGATGCCCTCCTCGCGCGGATGAACAGCTGGTACAACTCGGAGCGAGTGAGCGGGAATGTTTTGGTGAGAAAGACGTCGGTGAGGGACAAAGGCGAGGCTCTGTGTTTGGGTGAGCTCGATTGTGTCAGAATGTCGAAACAGACCCAAAGAGCCTAATAGGACCTCCAGGGATGCTCTCCGCTGTCACTGCGGATCAAACTGCACCAAACAGGATCATAGCCACTCATACACGCGATAATTTGACAGACAAAGATTTAGTCAGAGAGTGAAGCAAACTGAAACATATTTTGTGTGTCTCTTCTCAGCATTCACACACATACATGTCAGCACATCTACAGTATTTTGCATGTGAATGCTGGAAATCCACTATCCCTGTATGGTCGTTCTAGATCAGGGGTCTCAAACTTGTGCCACTAGAGATTTTCTCCCTAACCTGTTTCTCCAGCAGTTGATGAGCTCCTTCCCTCAAAGGTGTTGGCCATTAAAGTCACCTGCTTTAGTGACCCACTGGAAAGAAAACATGCATGGTCTCGGCCCTCCGTGGCACGAGTTTGAGACCCCTGTTCTAGATCAACATTTGTATGTTCATTTAACAGTTCTTTATCGTGTTCATTCGACATTTCAACATTCATACATTTCTTAAGCATTTCAGTTCAGCTTCAGCTCTCCCGCATTCACATGCACTTTTGTCTGAAATAGCTTTTTGTAGTCCAGGGGGGTCCAAAGTGCCCAAAGTCATAATAATATGAAAAACTAAAAAAGCACTCTGAGAACAGACCACCGACAAGTGCCATATCCTGTCATCATTTTTGGAAAATGAGGTTGCGGAAAAAGTTACGCTGTAATGTTATGAGTAATGTTACGAGAATAAAATAATAAAAGAAAAGGCTGAAATAAAAAAAAGAAACAAGAAATGAGGGAGAAATAGCTGTAATTTTACAATAATGCAGTCAAATGATCAAAAAGAAAACAGTCAAATTCTAACAGGAAAAATGTTGCAATTTTAGAAGAAACAACAACAGCAAAAATGTAATTTTGATTTTATTTTTACACCAAAAAAAATCAAGATACTAAGGGAAAAAAATTTAATCTAATAAGAAAATGTTTTCAGGTTGTACTATGAGGAAAAAATAACGACACTTTAGTAGCATAAAATAGCGTAGAAATATAAAAAAATAAATAATAATAACAATTCACAAAGTTATAAAAAACAAACCGAAAAAAATTTCACTCGCTGTTGAAAAATTTGGACACCTCTTATCTAGTTAACTGAAGGTTTTGCCTCCGTGAAAGGTGTAAATGAAGCAAAAGTAACATTTGAATGATGTCTTATCAGTAAAATTCATATCTCGACTGGGTTTTAAGCACCAAATATGATCCAAATCTCATTCACTTCGTAGCTCATCGTTTGAGACATCAATGTTTGGTTTTGAAGTTGCAAAGAAAAACCTTCTTCCTCTTGGACATTATACCGCCTCTGACCCGCCCCTTGCTAGAGAAGCCCCACCCCGTGAATGCGCCCGGCAGGCTTTGCTACACATCCTAAAATAAAGCCCTGCCAACTATCCATCAGTCCGGTACATCCAAATGTCCTAAAGGATCTAAAAAATATGCCAGCAGAACTGCATGTAGGTAGTTCTGCTTACATTCCTAAGAAGAGTACCTTAGGAATAAAGTAGTAAAGAATCACAAAAAAAAAAGGGAAACTGCGCCAAGGTTTTGATATTCAGCTGGCAACGCCGCAACATCCTGCTCCTGACGGAACTTGCGGAGCGACAGTAAGCCCAGGATGCACGTTGCACAAAGGAGAACGTCCATAGCGCACGCGGATCGGCCCGTTTCTTCGTCCTCCTGCCCGGTAACCACACCCAGTACCGCGCCAGACAGGCAGTCTGGGCCGACACATTGCGGTGGAGCCGCGTGACTATATATGGAGATGAAATAGCAGGGTTGAGCCTGCAAACCTCCCCCGCCGCCCCCTTGTGTGGGGTTTGGGGCGAGCCTTAAAACAGCAAAGTACAAAACCTCAGAGCGGAGATGATTACAGTGCAGAACAATGCCCGAAAAAGAACGTCTGTCGGTGAGGATCTGGAATGTTTCTGTCCGAGGGGTATCTAAAGATCAGCATCAACGCTAAGATTTGTGTGTTACTGAGCTGCAGATGAGACTGGAGATTTACATCAAGTCCGTAAAATGAGTTTCCAGTGATGGATGGCTCTCGTTTGGCCCTCCATTGCTTGCTCAGCTTCCTAGTGTCCCAGTCGCCCTCGGTGGCTGGAAAATGTTTACACGACCGGGAAGTGGAGGAGTGAGGAGGTGGTAACTCGATACGGTTCGGTCACGTGTGGACCTTCAGGACAGCCAGGAGCCCACCTGCGTAGCCCGTAAAGGGAAGAGAAATCCAGAGCTGGTTTTGGCGAGAATGTGTTGCCGGAAGGTCAGACCAGAGCAGAAGAATTCTGCATCTCATGAAGAACATTTTCTGACAGAGAGGCTGTGCTATTTGGTGTATAGCCGTCAGCAATGAGAAGCCACCACATGCATGCAGAAAAGCCACTGACATGTGCTGGACCACTGGCAATGTGGTTTTGAGTAATGGCGTCTCTTGGGACAGCTCTGCAGGATTCTGATCCCCGGCGAGCTGAACCAAGCGGGACAACAATGAATCATCCAGTCACTATCGATTTCCAATGAAAAGATGTCTGCCTAGACAACACCTCACTTTAAGGCGGTCAACTTTTAACTGTGTAGAAAATTCTACAATTAAGCAGCACATCAACGAAGCCCCTTAGCATGTGATTGGCCAAACGTGTCTTCCTCTGACCGATGCATGGGCGCACGCATGCTGCGGTGGTGGTTTCCTCGTGGTCACAAGGTGGTCACGTGGTCACTAGTATTCATTTCCGGCTCAGCGCTTCACTGCCCGCATCGGGGGTGTAAAGCCCGTCCATCCCTTTACCTCGTATCGGAATCGCTAATTGAAAGGTAGCGCTCCATGCCGCTGGTTTTGGCACTACAGGACTGGAGAGATTGCATGGCAGACACGACGGAATGGCAGGGGAAGCGAACCGTTAATTCCTGAGACGGCTCATTACTCTACTCATTACTTCACATGATGCAGATATTTAAGAGTCCAGTTGTGCATTAACCAAAACACGGCGGTTCAAAATCCATGTCAAAATGTCAATTTGGGAGTCATTTACCACTTCACAGTGTGCTCCAATGTCGGGGACACAGTTTTTACTCCTTCGGTACAATATTTCGTGGTTGCTTTCAGGATACCCATTGATGTAGTGGAAATTTGGGGTAAAAAAAAAAAAGCTACGGCTCTCTCAGTGCATAATCTCCGTCTCCATGTCCCTCCCTTCCATTTCACGCCAACTCTCCGAGCAACCACCATCGTTGGCTGTTTAGCGTGTTAGCTTCCTTTTTCGCTTGTGAACGATGGTAATCAAAGAGCGAAGGGGGTGTTTTGGCAGCTGGACTTAATAAATGCGCGACAACAGTCTGCAAATCCCAAATCAAAGGCTGCCCGACCAAACAACGGGGCGCGTCACCCCCAGCTTGAGAATTGGGAATCATCGTCTTTGTCAACAACCGAGTCTTCTTCATCTCGAAAGTTGAACTCACAGATCCCAAGCTGCAAACACCCGTACTTCATCTTGTTTGTTGATAAATTCCACATCATTGTCCAAGCCACAGACCCTCTACCCAGCTTCCCCCCCACCAACATCTTGTTGCAGGGGCTGTGTTGCAATGGGTAGGGGGCACGACCTACCGACTCCCTCTAACGGCTCCACTCTGTCGATCCGCCTCTGCACTCGATGCAACAGATAGCACGCAGTCTCTGCCGCTGCGTCCTCACCGGGGTGAACGTCAGTCGATATCGCACGGGGTCTGTCTGCTCATTAACCGTAAACAATGCCTAGCACAGATCGTGCTTCGTCCACCTAATTATATGCGTTCACGGAGATGCTTGAGTTGATCTAGCTGGGAATAGCAGAATTCAGTCAGAAGCGCAGGGAGAGCATTTCCAAGACTGCTTTGCCCACAGAGTAATATTTCTAGCCAGGAAGTAGGATAAAAAGATGTAAGGATTAGGGGTCCTCACACTATTTTAGCCTGGTAGCTACTTGTCCTACTATCAACATAGAAAATATATTTAGGTGTAATACATTTACTATATTTATAAATATAAGTATTTATGTACATGTAAATCGGAGGTGCAACATAAAAGTCGAAATTACTATACTAAATATAAGTTTGGGTCTAGGAAAACAAGACCAGATGAGATTTTAACATTACTTTTACAAAATGCACAATGAAAAGTATGAACTGATTTAATTTCTACTACTAAAAGGAATTCATGACTGCCAAGGGTTCATGTTGTTGTTCTATGGACCAAAGGCGCCAAAGTGATGAACCCCATGCACAGAATGAACCTCTACCTGCCTGTTTGAGTACATAACTAGTGAAAGTGAAAGTGAAAAGATTTGAGAAGGTTTTGCTGATTCCGGCATCTCACCGCTGAGTTCGTTTCGCCGTAATCAGAATAATAAAAATAAAAGTCGAAACGTCAAGTGTGAACATCGGCAGCACTTCACAATCCTAAAAGGTTGGAATTAGAACCAGCAGTACAAATAACTTTGCTTTGCGGTAGCTGAAGGCGTGTTGAGCATGACACTAGAACCACCAGAACCCACACCCCTTCTAAAGCACAGCACCGCTGCGACATGACAGCGACTTCTGACAGAGGAGGAGAGCACGAGGAGCTCTGTGATTGGCTTGCGGGAGGCAGCCGTGTGATGTCATCGGCCCTCATCCATAAACAAATATGTGCTCCACTTTAGGAGTCTGCCTTGAGGTAACGGGGGGGGGGGGGTATCTTAAGGGAGCGAAATTGCACAATGGGAGCAGATCACATCACAAGATGAAGACATGTCTTCAGACGGGCTCTCCTGAGGAACGTCTTCACTTAGCACTTGCAAAAGTGGCTGCCGCTCCCACGCGCTACACCCCAAGGATCTTGAAAAGGAGCTTTGAGCACCGTTTGACTCCACTTTTACTCCTCATTCTGAAATAGTACAGCAACCGAGTCAAAACACAAACACGCAATGAGGGGGTGGGAATCAATCATAGCGAGGACTCTTGCACGTACGCACGCTTAGCTGAAACCACAAGGACGCTAGGGCCAAGTGAGTGGCTCATGTACACTGGTACCTCGGTTTTCCTTCTAACTGAAAACCGTATACAAAAACCTAAGCAATTGATGATGACGATGATATGAATATGAAGGATGCAAAACGGACTAATTTGTTTGGTATTATACAACCCGCCACGGGGCCAGAGAAAGTTACAAGTGGCAGCAATTTGATGCAGACGTTAAGAAACACCATTGAATTCTATGTCACCGAGATGTACGGGAAGCTATCGCTATCTTCCATTTATACCTCATTTATAATTGTCTCAAATTGTTTTCTGCACGTAAAACAAAAATTATTCTCGATAAAATGTCTTTTTTTGTTCATATTTGCGTGCGTGATTTATTACATTTATATTACAGTCAGATTTTTCCGAAAATTAATAATTTTTTTTGTCTTAAGCTATGGTCTATTTGAAACATATTGAAAGACGAGTGATATATTGTATTCTGATTCATTCACTGATGAGACAGTACCTTACACTACATTACCTTACTGCATGAAGTCATGAAGGCAGCCATAACATGACGTGTTAGAGTAAAAAAAAAAAAAAAAAACTCCCATCTCGTGTGGAAGTGGTATGTTTATGGCTTTTGAAGTTTACAAGAACTGGTTAGCTCGCTAGCTTGTCTCTGCAGCATAAAAGCTGTGCAATGTGGTGTAAGCAATGAATAACGGGAGTGTAAAAATGACTATAGGTGTGTTATTTCATGTTTACAAGGCTCTAATTATGTTGAAAACACATTTAGACAGTCAGGTTTGTCAATGCTTTAACTACAAAAATATTTATTGTATTAACATTGAATGCTATAGTCCTATGTAGTAGAGGCACCACTGCAAAAGAGACATTTCGCTTGATGGCGGCCATGTTTTTTTTGGGGGGAGGGACTGCCAAGGTGCCCCTGAACAAGGCATCAGACCACCAACTGGAAATTGTAGCACGTCTTTTGGAGTAAAAATATAATTACAAGTGTGTGTTACAGGATTAGCTCAGCCTCCATAGACTATAGTGTTCCAAAACGTACCCTTTAGCACTGCCTGGGGTATGGATATTAAATAACTGAATAACCGCGCATCAAAGTGGTGGGCCTGCTGCAGTCGTGTGCGCACAGCACGTGATTTAATTTCAAGAAAAACTGGAGGCTGCTTCCAAAGTGTGGTCGCCTGAAAAGGACCTTAATTGGAGAAGATGCAGCCCCTTCAATGTTACACGGCGCCCGCCTCCTGCACTGATGGCACGGAGGGAAGAATATGGATCGAGACGCGTGTAAATAATCCTGAAGGAAGGTTGGATGGAAGACTTGAGGAGATGTTTTCTTGCTAAAGAATGCCAGTAGCCTCTCTGTATTTAAGTTATTACTGGGGGAATTAATCAGAGCTCCTGTTAAGGTGTATAGTTGCTGATAAAAGTCAATCATTCATTCTTCAAAATATTGGAAAACAAGCTCAATCTGCAGGAATGCATGAGGACAGTCTTGCTGAATCCAAACACGCTGGCATCTGTCCACTCCATATGGAGGGCCGGGAGTTCGGTGCAACATATACCGGAGGCAGGTGGTCCACGGTTCTAGAGCTCGCTAACAAGCCTCCCAAATCTCCGCGATCCCACCTTGTGTTCAGCATCGTGCTGACAGTTCAACCTGATTTGCCTTTGTCTCTTTCCCTCTCTCTCTCTCTGGCTTGTCAAACTTCCTCAAAGCCTGCCAGAGTGGTGAACTCTGGCCTCCAGCATCGAGGCTATAATCCAGGTGGAAGCACTCAAACAACCCACTGGATAAAGCAGCTTTGTCACATGTGGAAGACATTATACTGCGTCCTTGCTTGGGTCTTAGCTGCAATGTGGTACTCAAACCTTGTAGGTTTGGTCTTTGGTCCACGCCAAAAACTCCTGCCAGGTTGAGGGTTTTACAAAACTCGATAGAGAGTCAGTTTTTTCAGAAGTAAGTAAAATACCCCATTGATTCAATCTCATTAGTTAAATTCATTCTCCGGAAAGGCTTCAGTTGTAAGGGTTAGAATTCGGAATTGGCTCGATCTGATCCAGTATGGGGAAAGGGTTCCGATATCCACGTAAATCACGCACTGAAAATTGACGACACCACGTATGGAGATTGCCAAACCATGAACCACGTCTGTGGTTTAAATGTTGTCAGCAAATGTAGCTAGATGAATATTTGCAAACATTGCAAGAAGAATGTCATAAGATTGCCAAATTACTATCTAGCTGCACTGTAGCCAAAAGAATATCAGCAAACATAGTTAACTGGATATCAGCAAACGTAGATAGAAGAATGTTGGCAGATGTAGCCAAAGTAGTATCTAGCCACATTGCAGCCAAAATAGTATCATCAAACATGGCTTGAAGAATATCAGCAAACATAGCTAAATTATTATCAGCAAATGTAGCCAGGTCAGTATCAGAGAATGTAACCAGAATAATAACAAACTTAACTAAATGAATATCAGAAAACGTAGCTAGAAGAATGTCAGCCGATGCAGCCATAATAGAATCTAGCTCCATCGAAGCCAAAAGAGTATCAGCAAACGTAGCTAGAGGAATATCATCAGACAAAGAGCATACAGCCAGAAAAATAAATAGCATAGTAATTCAAATGCCTACTCCCTGGGGGACTTTAGTGTCGGGCGGACAGGAACTGACGGCGGAGGTTGCGAGTTGAGTTTCAGCTTGTCGTGCCCCAACAGTACCCCCTGTTATTATTATGATTACTATGATTATTCCATTATTATTATTGTGTGGTATAATTGGAACTGCCCTTTTCTGGCGATCACGTCCCACGTGGTTGTAGAACGCTCCCTCTGCCTTGCATTTTGGTTTCATTTTGTCACTTTTATGCTTCAAAACTTAATTTAGACCAATAATATGAACAATTTGCTTAAATATGATTTTTCTTTTACTAATAATAGGCTGTATTCAACCAAAAAACAGTGATGGCGTATATTCTGTTAGAACGCCAGAGCGAGGCGAGTCACGGCATGAACAAGGAAGATGATGCGGGTTTGGAGGAAGCTCCTGGCTCGACCAGGGGCTGGTCTTTAATTGGCAGGCAAGACGCACGCTTGGATGACCACCAAGCGAGGACTCGGCGGCAGAAACGGCCGTGGGGCAGAGTGGGCACGCCACCACATGGCACCAGCTCCTTCCCTTCAGCCCGTCCCGTGACTTCCTTCAATCCCACAGGCCATTCCATCTGGATGTGTTGGTCTTCCGCTACCAGTATGAGGACGCTCCGTCAAAACAGACACCTAGGACAGGTGCCAAGCCCGAAATACGGCAGGCATGCCGATGCGTACCACTGACCCAATGCCTTGGGTTTCTTACCATCGAAACAAAAATGTGCTTCAAAGACACAGTTGAGACAAATGATCTGCAGCGGTGGCTTTAGGCCGGAAAAACTTGGACAAGGACAGCCGTGCTCCGAAATAGACGCCGCAGGGGCGTCGTCCAAACGCAACATAAAAGCAAAAAGACGTGATGCGTGTACATTCCGCCGCTTGGCGACCATCTATCAGCTGGTGTTTATTTAACACCGAGGGAGCAGACCAAACAGGATGCCCTCGGGATCCTGGGGTTTGGATTTAGCGTGTTTGGATTGGAGACGTTTATTTGAAAAGACGCAGTTGAATGAAAGAATAGTGTGGCGGACCAGCCTGGGCACCGTGCTTAGCATCTGTCGCCACCAGATCACGCCTCGAAAAAGTCACGGTTTACAACCACTAAAATTGTCCGTCCCGTCGTTCCTGCGGCATGAGAAAGCGGAACCGGGCTTCCATGAGTTGCCAAAAGGCCTTAGCTGCTTTTTTCCCATAGAGTGGCGCCACGGTTTCTTTTGGTATTATTTATGTTGTGACTTTATATGCATTTTGCGTTTTACATGACTTGAATTTTTAGCACATTTTAATGACATTACCGTGAAATCATCAAACTCTGATATTTTTTTCGCCAAAGGTTATAAAACTGTCAACAGGGTGCTGTGATTTCGGAATTGGCCAATAAAAACGGAATTTCCTGTTAAACACGGAATCCTGTACAAATTGACATCATGTGCCTGAAATGCTGTCATTGTGAGGAGAAGGAACGTTCGTGTGTGGAATTATTTACCCGGCGGACGGCTCAGTTGTGATGGACTCTCATTACAAACACTGAACTAGTCTCTGGCTGTGTTTCCCAAGCTAGCATGCTAGTATGGTTGTGTGTGGGACTTGGATGGGTATTTTTTCACCGATTTGTGTTTTACACGGTCTTTATAGTTTGTCGAAGTAAACATGTCGAAATGATGGCGGAAGTTGGCGGAACCTCCTCTTAACTTCGCTTCCAAAGCTAGCATGCTAGCGCGCTTGCGTGTGCGATCCGGGCCGGATGAGTATTTTTTCACCGCGTTGTGTTTTACCCCTTTAATGTAAGCAGCGTGATGATGAGGATGCGCGGGTTCTGAGTGGGAAAATGGCCAAATTGTCCATGTTTTGCATCAGTGCATGTTTTGAAACGGACTAACCCAAAAACCAGACACTACACTGGTAAGAATAAGTGTAAAAAATGGAATTATTCATTCATTTTCTGTACCGCTTATCCTCATTAGGGTCACGGGGATGCTGGAGCCTATCCCAGCTGGCTTTGGGCGAGAGGCGGGGTACACCCTGGACTGGTCGCCAGTCAATCGCAGGGAACATATAGACAAAAAAAGACCAGTCACACTCACATTCATACTCCAATGGACAATTTAGAGTCACCAATTAACCTAACATGCATGTTTTTGGAATGTGGGAGGAAACCGGAGTACCCGGAGAAAACCCACACACGCACGGGGAGAACATGCAAACTCCGCACAGAGATGCCCAACGGAGATTTGAACCCAGGTCTTCCAGATCTCCTGACCGTGTGGCCAATGTGCTAACCACTCAGCCACCGTGCGGCCAAAAATGGAATAAAAAATGGAATTAGAAAAACTAAAATGGATTCCGTACAACGCCTCAGTGGGGCTTGTTGACAGCGTGAAAGTCGTCCCAGCATTCCTTGCTGCTGCTTTAATGGCGTCGTTTATAGAGTCGCCTCCAAGGCAGTTCTCATCGAGAGATAAAAGGTGCGAGACAAAGAAAAGAAAAGTGAGCTATTTTGGTCTCAGTGTAAGGCACGGCAGGTAGACAGCTGATTGGTTCGTTCAAATTCTTACAGCGCGGTGATTTACATCTCAAACGAGGCGCACTTTTGGCATTCGAACTCCACCTGTCTGCTGGGAGCAGAGCGGGACCGCCGGCTCAATTTGCTCCAAAAAACAGAAACAAACAAATGAAAAAACACGCTTCTCCCTTGGTTGAGTTTGTTAAAGCGTCCAAAGACAAGCGTCTCCGCATGGCCGGGCTCATGAATGAATAACAATATTAAATCAGCGCCGCTTTTGTCGAGCGCGGTCGCGGCTCACCTCAACCCTCCATCGAGTCCGCACAATGGCCCCCGCGGTCCGCCACGCACATAAAATTACAAACAAAAGGTTTTTTTTCCAATCACTGCGCACTCTCGCCAATAGGACAGGAAGTATTGTTGTCAAAATACACGCATACACATTCTGGCCCTAACACTCAAGTGTGATCAGTGTGATCGGGGTGAAGAGGCCCACATTAAAGCAGCGCAGGCTTATCCCGTCTGCAGCCTCTTGTTTCAATTAGCGGGATGGGATCCAAGCACTGGGATCTTAGCAAAACCACAAGAGCGCGCCCTCTTTTCCATTCATCCCTCCAAAAGTACTGTATGTTTCTCCCCCCCCCCCCAGTTCGCTCGTTTAGCCGCTGAGAGCGATGCCGGAAATTCGGATTCAATGTGCTTACATCGATGCTTCTCAAACCCTGGCGCGGGGGGGTCGCTAATCATTAAAAGTCTTCAGACTGGCAGTGTCTTTTTTCTGTGCAAATGATAAGCTTGCCAGGCTCACATCCTTTATTTTCACCAAACTCCCATATCAGCAGGAATCCTGAAACCCTCCCTTACAGTACAGTGGCATGCTATTTCACAAAGTGGGCATCCAAACTGGGAATCAAAATAAAAACACGCAATCGCGAGAGAATCGGAACGTGGGTTCCAGTCGATGCCCGAAACTCAGTGACCAACCCTACGAACTAATCATACAATGTACTTGGGATGTTCCATGTTGGCTTTTTGCCGATATCCAATATTGTCCAACTCTCAATGTTCGATATTGATATGTGTAACATCTCCTAACATCTCCTGCCGCGGAATTACAGCATCAGCAGTTATCGATGGGGCTGTAAACATTGTGCAACTTTGTGCAACACAGTCCCGCAGATACTACTGCGTCTGCCTGCCGCTATGTCTTTCGACATGTAATGAATGAATGAATGAATGAATGAATGATGCTCTCAAAAAATGGTTATAATTGCCAAAATCATCTCCACTCATACTCTTGCTGCATCCAAAATGGCAGTGACGTTGATGGGTGCGGCCACTACGTATATATGTCTATGCGCTAACCCCCTCACCACCAGCTGTGTTTTGACAACAACCCAGTTACGGCAAGCGGATGTTGCTCAGTTAGAAGTTGCAGGAAAAAAAAAATAGGCAGCAGCTGTACCATTACACCACCAACGACTGGCTGAATCGCTGCAGAAACAACCACAATGTCACAGGGCTCATCGTCCTGCACGCCTCGGGTTGACTTGCGGGCCCGCAATCTCTGAAGGACGCGGGCCCTTTACGCCACAGCACGTATTTGTGACTAAGAACGCAAGCCTTTCTGTGTTTGCTTTTTGGTATTCTATTTCTGTCCCAAGTGGACAACAGCTTCTTTTGGCTTTTTTGCGGCGGAGCTGCCCACCACCAGAGAGTCTCGCCCTTAATACCCGCAAACCGGTAAGGCTTTACTTTCGACAGAGGAGAAGAACCCTTGGAGTTAATTGCCGCTGTTGTTTGTCGAGTTCATCTGAAAACCTCACGTCTGCGCCGAGCCAAACGTAGACGGCAAATACCGATTGTTTCGGTACCGGTGCCTGCGCATGTTTCACAGATGAGGACCACACGGGCTGCAACAGAGTCTGCTGGTGTCCCATTCCCCGGTGACGCGACACACAATTACATTTTTTTTAAAGCGGGAAAAGCCTGACTCACTCTTGAGGAGGGCGAGCAAGCAGGCATGGGGAGAAGAAAACATAAGGGGGAGGCGAGGATGATAGAGATGTGGTGTTCGGGGGGGGAGAAAAGTATGCTTGCGGCAGGAAAAAGAAACCAGAGCAGCTCATTACTGACCCGTGCGCACGGGGGAGAAGGGGAAGTGGAAAATAAAACACACATAAAAAAGCGGCGGGATGATAAAAGATAAGCCAGTTGTGTTTTGGGGGGTTTGGAGTCATCGTTATGGCGATTTCATCAGAGGGTGACAGCAGCATATTTTGGAGTGAAGCGTCAGGGCGGCGGTTGGCGGGTCAGTTAAGCACACAGCCGAGTCGGCAGGACGCTCTAATGAGCGGCAAACCCCAAGAACAGCAAATAGGCCCACTCTTGAAGAGGACGGCGGAGGAAGACGTTGGCTTTCAAACGATGATCTTATCTTCTCCATTCTTGGAAGGACATAACAAGCCCGGCCGTCCGCGTCCTGTTTTCATGGCAAAAAAAGAAACAACACGGAACGCGGCGACCGCTGCTGAGCCATAAACAAGACGGCCGCACGAGTGTGGAGAGAAACAAGCTGACCGCGCCGCCTCGGTCGCCACTTCTGGCGCCGCGATACAGTTTGCCGCGGCGTGACACCATCGGGAGCCTGACAGCGTAATTGCAGCAAAGGCAGCGGAGCGGAAGCGGGGCGAGCGCTGCCAAAATGACAAGTCAACAAAGCACCCGAGAGGAGAGCGGCCATCAGCGGGTAATGAAATAGTCATACTTCTGGCGGACCCTGCCAACGCTTCGGGAAAACTCGAGTAATGAAGCAGAAAGGGTCGCGACGTCCACCCAAGCATCCATCTGCATTCCAATCCCGCAAACAGTTTGACATGTCCTATTAAAGACGCGCTACAACAGAAAGTAAACTTACCATGAAGATGGAGATGTGGTAGAAACTCTACTGTTAGCGTTAGCATTGGTCTGCAGTGATGCGGACTTTGCATCGGTGCGAAAAGGCAAAGAACTCAGTTTACAGATGTTGCTACCCTCACCCTTTGATTTTGCGGAATTGGCCAGTTAAAACAGAATTTACTGTTAAACGCAAAATCTCGCGGAAACTGACATCATGTGAATAAAATGCCGTCATTGTGAGGAGAAGGAACGTTCGTGTGTGGAATTATATGTGCGGCAGACGGCTCAATCGTCGTGGAATATCATTATAAACACTGACGATAAACGCCGGCAAACGTTGACAGAACCAGAAGTTAACCATAGGGGTGTTATTTCATGTCTACGGGGCTCTAATAATCTGATATCGGCTGGCAACCAATCCTGGGTGTACCTTGCCCGAAGTCAGATAGGATGCATACCCCAGCATACCCCCACAATCCTACTCGGGATATGCGGCATAGAAAATGAATGCATGGATGGATGGAGGGCTCTAATAATGTTAAAAATAATGTTAAAAATGTTTAAAAACATTTAGAAAGTAATAGATCTATGCACCAAAAATAGACTTTATTAACATTGACATGCAATATCGCGGAAATTCAATTAAATTGAATTAAATTGTTGAAGTGGACATTACATGAAAAATACTCTACTGCAAGTAGCGAGGTATAGCAGAGGGTCTAGTAGCTGTTTTGCATGACGGCGTATTAGAAAAAATCATGGAAGAATAAAGTGGCGTTCCGGGAAACGAAGCCCAGCAAAGTGTGAGTATGGCGGTATCGGTGCGGGCGACCAGTCGCCGCTGCACTTGATTGCGTCTCCGAGTAGTAGACGCCGAAAGAGCACTCGCGGTGACTCTTCTAATCAGCCGTGCAAAGAAAAGTGTTATTATCGCCGCTTGTTGCTGCAGATAAAGTCGCCGTGAAGCCTTCCTGTGCATTCTTTTCTCCTCCATAAATCAATTCGGCAGATGCGTCTGGGAGGGCAGAGGGCACGGCGATAATCTCCCACGCAGCTCCCGCACTCACTCGGTCCTCCCACTCAGGGTAGCATATTCATGAGTACACAAAAAGCCATTTCATGAAGTCCTGATGGAAATGACAGCCCTTGGGAAGAGGGACGATGTTTGCCGGGAGCGACGTCGGCGGTGATATCATCCTTAAGGCTTAGCGGCGCTTCCTGAAGGTGCGACGATCAGCCCGAGCAGGAGGATTCCTTTTGCGGAAAATCATGTAAACACACATAAGGAGAATTAAAGAAAGACACTGCGAGTTGCAGGGAGGGCCGACTTCAAGCCGGCAGCCATCAGTCATGTGTGACCCGGTCAGGTGTAATCACCGCCACATTCAACACCGATACCAACACAGAGCCCCCCCCCAGCCTGTGCCTGCACTCTTGCTTCATGAAACCAGGTCCCGAAGTGGGAAGGCGCTCAATTAATATCGTTTTCATATCAATGTGATAAGCACAAAACAGCCTAAGCGCCTCCAATCAGACGTAATCCCCGCTAATAAGACTATCTGCCGCGCTTTCTGATAAAGGATGTGCTAAATATAGGCAGGGAAGACAAGTCACTAAGCGGGGGGGGGTGTCATTGACACAGATTTTGGAGAATGGAGGATTGGGGGGGGGATTTGTCATTTGGGGAATGGCAGCGGAGGAAAGAAGTTATTTAAGATACTACCACCCGTTTCATTCAGCAATCGCTTTACCTTATCTTGGAATATCTTCATGCACTTGCTGCCTGCTAAATGATTTATAGCCTGCATATATTGCTTTTATTTCCCCTTCCACAACCACGAAAATGATAATCAACCCTAAAGGAAAAGCGCACTTTTCTGGAATGCTGCGATCAGGGTTGTCTGCTGCCGATTCTGACACCGATCATACATGAGTGACATCGGCCGATATCGATCACATACTGTAGATTAACTGTACATTTTTCTATTTATTTATTTTTTAGTGCTGTTGGCCAGAGCCGCCATTAAACTATTCCAAGGGTCCCTGGCTAATGTTAAATAGGTAATCCACTTCGCCGTGGGGCAAATAACAGCTCCAAACTAATCGGTTTGCTTGTTAGTTTTACATATAAAAGGTCACTGTAGTAAAAAGTTAGGGACACGCCTATTTCGACTATAAGGCCCTGTGACGAAACCTCCAAGAACGGTCTATGCTTGTACTGTGTATGGAAGCTGCGGCCATGCAGGAACAGCTGCTGTTGATGCGGTGACTAAATCACCACATACAGACTAGCATATGGCTAGCACGTTTGTCAACGCTGGGGTGAGGAGCATGTTTCCAAAGATCAAAGATGCCGTCTGATGCGGGAACACACAAGAGACAAAAAGCGGTTCCCTTGCAGCCAAGCCGAAAAGGAACAAAAGCATCATTAGGGAGTGCTGGGAAAGGTGTCTTCTCATGAAAGCGGACCGGGAGCGAAAGTGGGACAAACTGGTGAGTGGGCTGCCGAGGATGAGGATGTCGTGCTCGTTTTCATCAAGTAGTCCTGTGATCATTACCGCAAGCTACTTAGGCGCTTTGATTAGAGGCCGCGGTCCATTTTACCCCGCGTAAACACTTGTTTGCTCAAATGCGCAGAGGACTTAGGAAAGGGGAGGACAAAGCGAGACAAGGTGAGGCACAAACGATGACAGAACAAGACAATCCGATATCTTCTCATCCAGAAGCTTTTGTTTTCTTAGACAGGCAAGACAACACTGAAATGACTAAGTAGAATCCCAGTGCCAACACTACCCCCATCAGGTAAGTAAATGCTACTGCTATGGGGGAATTACCCAAAACAGGCACCGCAAAGCATGGAACATCATTATTTTCCCCTGCTCTCCCAGACTCCACCTTTAGGGTCCTACGATTTCCACGTTAATGGATTCGCAGAATTGGCCAACATTGACTGTCAAATGCGCAATCTCGCAAAAATGGATATAATGTGAATGAAATCATGTTTTTGCGAGGAGAAGGAGCGTTGGTGTGGGGACGTGTTTCCCCGGCGGACCGCTCAATCGTGGCGGAATCTCATCACGAACCGAACTAAACATGTCAAAACGGCGGCCTAAAACACTGGCAGAAAGTAGCAAAAATGTAAAAATTCCTCTATTACGGAGTGTGAATGGAAGCTAGCGGGGTTAGCTTTGCCGATATTGGTGCGATATGCTCTCAATTTCCGGTTCTGATATCAACTGAAACCGATATAACGTCGCATTTACCCTGTGGTGGAATGAACACATATCTGATGAGAAACTAATGGATATAATATTAGCCATTAGCTTCTGGGCGTGGCTGTAAACAACATACAAACTCGGGTAACATACAAACTCGGGTAAGCAAACATCTAAGAAACAATTGCAATTGGGTGTGCAATTGCAAGTGTGGTCAACATGGCGTCTTGCAAAATGCATGCAAAAACTGACGTTGCAGGGAAAAAACGTTTACAGTTTACAGAGCCAAAAGAATGCAGCGCATGCAGACAGCCGGAAGGATGCAAATCTAGAAGGAAAGTTTGTATATTTGCTGAAACCAGATGACCTGTCAAAGGACAAGGAAGTGCAGAGTTCTAGCCCTGGATCAACTACTACTTTCACAAGTTTGACTCAAGCTCATTTCTTTTTAGCCATTTAATTCTGCAGACGTCCCCCCCAAAACCATCACGGGCCCGTAGTTGAGGAAAATGGAGTCATACAGTAAGAACTCCAGACTAAGATGATGCAGCTTGAGCTCCTCATTCATAAATGAAAACCAGACCCTGAAGGCTTCTGCACAGCAGGTGTACATTTTTCATTAAAACAGTCGTTATGCCAGAACGTTGTGTTGCTGCTGGATGTTCACAAAATTTGTGTTCTTCTCCAAATAAGGAAAGTTTAAGAAAAAAATGATTGGAGGAATCACAAACCCGCCCACCCATCACTCCGACATCACAGGCAGCACGCAGCAGCAGGCCCAGCGGCACAGCATTACAGCTCTATTAGCTAACTAATCTGAGCTGAACTTTACTTTATTAGCCCCTTAAGACTCCTGCCAAGGCCCCGTTCATCCTTTCCGGACCCCCCGCCCACGCTTCCCCCACGCTGGCCTGTCTCTCTCAATCCTTTCACCGCCTTCATCTGGCACTCCCGTCCAGCCGCGCACGTTTGCGTTACTGAACGGCAGGAGAAACACATAAAAGACCGGCAACGAGTCAAACCGAAGGAGAGGTTGGAAGGAGTGGGGCGAGTCGCTCGTGCGCCGCACAAAGCCGGGATTTGAAACAAAAGCACACTGCGGCTCACACGTGTTCTACTGGGTTCAGCTCACAAAACAATAAGCCTTTTTACGACAATGTCAATGACTTTAACCTTGGTTGTCAGACTTGGTTGTCCGCCCAAAAAGAAAAACAACTAAAGAACTCTCCAAACAGAACTTTCAGATCAAACAATGCAATGCACAGCAAGACGAAAAGCTGTTCCATGTAGGTGACAGGTGTGGCACCTCCTACGGGTTGTGCTTTGTCATACCAATATCTGCAGTTTTAGAATCCTTCCATTAGTTGCCCAACTTCTGCTTGATGGCAGCCATTTTTTTCAACCAATCGTGTTCGGACACATACACATGTCCTTGCCGGTCCTCGAAAAGGTGACTATAGGGGTGTTATTTCATGTTTAGAGGGCTCTAATAATGTGAAAACTCGTATTTAGAAGGTTGCTCTAATTATAAACTATTTAGGTGAGGATTAGTGATGGATTATCTGCCCTGCGATTGACGGGTGACCAGTCCGGGGGGTACTCCGCCTCTCGCCCAAAGTCAGCTGGGATAGGCTCCAGCATACCCGCGTGACCCTAATATGGATAAGCGGCATAGAAAATGGATGAAAGGATATGTAACAATGTATTACAAAATACGGCAGGTATTTCTTGAATGTGGCGTCATTACATAAAGAGGTGAAAGTTATTACATTATTACTAGGGATGTCTGATAATATAGGGCCCATCAATATTGGCAGAATCAGTCAATATCGGTATAGTTTTTTCATAACAAAAAATAATCTAAATAGGGGTCGATTTTTGTGAAATTCCGACAAAAAAAATAAAAATGAAAAACTTGATTCACAATTCACACACGGCTTTGTTAGGAAAGTAAACCTCCCGGGCCTTTGGTCTAAGTCCCCGCAGGTTTTTCCACTGCACTGGCTTTCCTTCATTATCTCAACTGTGGCGTCTCTGGTGGTTTGAAACCGACTAGAACCAAGCGGAGGGGAGACCAAACAAAGGGCGGCCGCCTTCCCGAGCGACCCTGGAGGCCAACTTGGACGTCTTGCCGGGCACGGAAGCTTCACAGGAATTTGGGACCAGAACTGAGGCGTACGGCGGGAAGGCTGGTAGAGATATTCAGTCATTCGGGAGGCAGATGCTGTAATAAAAACATCAGAGACAGCCTAACGATGTTGGCGGGCAGAGCGTGCGGGCTCCCTTTGAACGGCGAGCTCGGTGAGGGAGGCTGAGAACAGCCTGGAGGGGAAGGAAGAATGGCCAACATTGATTAAGCAAACAAGCACAAAGAGGACGGCAGCGAAGGCTTTTTGGACAGCTGACGCCGCCTGTCAAACCATCACGGCCTCCCTCACCCTCCTCCGCAGTTCAGATACATCATGTCTGTCTGGGCTGAGCGTCCAGTTGTTGAGTAACATACCCCAGGGTAGCATGGCAGCTGTCAATCAAAAGCATCCTCCTGCTGCTCTAACAGAGGTGTCAATCAAACGGGGAGAACAGTCGTTTTAGTCCCTCCAAGAGCTAATTTGACATCAAACAGCGTGGTTAACTTTTTGCAAACATGCAAAAAGTTATGCATGAACCTTAACAGCCCCAACCCTAACCCCTAACCCTAAGCCCCTAACTCCCCCAACACAAACTCCCTAACCCTAGCTTCTTAACCCCTAACCCTCCCAACCCTAACCCCTTAGCCTAAATCCCGAACTTCCCCGACACAAACCCCCTAACCCTAAACCCCAAACCCCCTAACTCCTAACCCTCCAACCTTAACCCCTAACCCCTGACCCTAAGCCCCTAACTCCCAAAACACAAATCCCCTAACCCAAACCCCCTAACTCCTAACCCTCCAACCTTAACCCCAAACTCCTTTACCTTAACCCTTCCAACCCAAACCCCTTAGCCTAAACCCCTAACCCCCCAACCCAAACCCCCTAACTCCTAACCCTCCAACCTTAACCCCAAACTCCTTTACCTTAACCCTTCCAACCCAAACCCCTTAGCCTAAACCCCTAACCCCCCAACCCAAACCCCCTAACTCCTAACCCTCCAACCTTAACCCCAAACTCCTTTACCTTAACCCTTCCAACCCAAACCCCTTAGCCTAAACCCCTAACCCCCCAACCCAAACCCCCTAACTCCTAACCCTCCAACCTTAACCCCAAACTCCTTTACCTTAACCCTTCCAACCCAAACCCCTTAGCCTAAACCCCTAACCCCCCAACCCAAACCCCCTAACTCCTAACCCTCCAACCTTAACCCCTAACCCCTTTACCTTAACCCTTCCAACCCAAACCCCTTAGCCTAAACCCCTAACCCCCCAACCCAAACCCCCTAACTCCTGACCCTCCAACCTTAACCCCTGACCCTACACCCCTAACTCCTAACCCTCCAACCTTAACCCGTAACCCTCCCAACCCTAACCCTAAACCCCAAACCCCCTAACTCCTAACCCTCCAACCTTAAACCCTAACCCCTGAACCTAAGCCCCTAACTCCCGAAACACAAACCCCTAAACCCAAACCCCCTAACTCCTAACCCTCCAACCTTAACCCCTAACTCCTTTACCTTAACCCTTCCAACCCTAACCCCTTACCCTAAACCCCTAACCCCCCAACCCAAACCCCCAAACTCCTAACCATCCAACCTTAACCCCTAACCCTAACCCCTGACCCTAGACCCCTAACTCTCCCGACACTAAACCCCTAACCCTACCTCCGTATCCCTTAACCCCCCAACCCAAACCCCCTAACTCATAACCCTCCAACTTTAACCCCTAACCTTTTACCCTAACCCTTAACTGTAACCCCTAACCGTAACCCTCACGCCTAACCCATAACCCTAAGCACTGACCTTAACCCTAACCCCCGCCCCGCCCCGCCAAGGATTGTGTGCAGGGGTCACAACTTTGCATATGCACAGGCTGGACAACGAGGCTTCACTCTGCATCTGTCTGTGCGCATTGCTACAGTGGAATGAACAAAAAGAGCGATACCTCCTTTCAGCCATTCAAACTCTTTATCCCAGTACGCTACGAGGGCTAGCTAGCAGCCAATTAGCCTCGTGACCAAGCAAACGCTAACACGAATGAAGGCACAAAAGCCAGAGTTACTAAAGAGAAAGCCACAAGTGTGGGAATATTTTAATTTGAAATACCATGAAGGTGAGCGACACAGACAAACCGATGTCACATTTGTTCGAAAGAGGTTTCGTAACCCCCCCACAAAAACAATTTTCCTTTAAGGGTGAAAATGCGTACACGTTGCCAGGTCCATCACGTTCTTCCAGACTTTTGGTGACAGAATGGAGCTCCATGTCTATTTTTGCTGGGGGTTGAAATGGACCGGGAGTCAAAGGTTCACGGCCTGTACGCGTGTTTATCTGAGGAGTTGGACAGCAGCTGTGCAGGGCCAACAGTTGCGTGCTGAACGTGGTCTAGAGCGGACCCGGTGTGTAGAAGTTGATATTTTCGGGAGAGCACAATATCTAAGTAGGTTACAAAAGCTGGCACACAAGGAGGTTTTCATTTAAAACTCCTTTGCGCGTTCGTCCGCTCGGGACGACCCCATGCACCCTTCGGAGGCGCTGTGAAGACGGCCGCATGCTCACACAATCAATTCCTGGATCAGGACAAAGAAAGCCTTGGTAAATGTGTGCAAAGGGGTCTCGCGCTTGCCGTTTTTCTTTCTGCTCTGTTTGCAGGAACAATATCGGCTGCGGAAAAAGAAAAAAAAAACCTGTGAACAAAGTTGGTTGTGTTGCTCTATTTAGCTTTCCTTCAGCCTCGCAATCGCACTGTTTGTGCACCGCGGAGAAAAGACAAGATTTGAAAGCCCGCCTGAAATAACCTCTCCCAGCACAGAGCGCACGAACCACTTCGCCGTTTTTAGCAGATCAGAGCGGGGATGATTCCACCCAAAACCTGGAAGGCAACACCCCGAGACGGATCGCGAGCGATGGAGGTGGAGGGGAAGATGCGTCCCCGCCGCCGACGCAATTAGTCAATTAGCCCGAGCCAATCAATAGCTGCTGCCCACGCTTGGCGGGCTGACGGCACTCAGGTGTAATTCAAATTGTAACTGTTGACGTGAGAAGGATGGATGGAGCGCTTCCTGCCTTCTTCACTCGGGTCTGGGGGAGTGATTATCTCAGCTCGCGACGCCCGTGGCGACGAACGCGCTGGCGCTGTTGATGTTGCGCGCTAGCTACCTGTTAGCCACGTCGGCTGAGGTCAAGCAAAGTCGCGGCGACTAATCGTCCTCTTCACAGCAACGCCGCGAGGTCCTTCCCATTCCCAGAGCTGAGAGTGCTATTTTTTAAAAATTATTATTTCATAATAATAATTACAAATATATTCATTATTTAAAAAAACATTATCATTCATACAAAATAATGATTATTTTGTATTAGGCTTGTTTAATAATTACCCCCCATCCTTTTTAATACATTTGTACACTTCCTGTATTTTAACTTCACTCTATGCCAGTTTTAATAATAAGGCAGTATAATAATATGATAAAATAGGAGTCACTTTTTTTCTATACATAACAGACACAAAAAATAATAAACACTGAAAGGTTTAATTGTTGACAGAAAAAAGAAGACTTAGTAAGAGTGATTAGACATAACACTGCATGTACAGGTGAGGAGCTCGGCCATCCGGGAGGAGCTCAGAGTAGAGCCGCTGCTCCTTCACATCGAGAGGAGCCAGTTGAGGTGGCTCGGGCATCTAGTCTGGATGCCTCCCGGGCGCCTCCCTGGTGGGGTGTTTCGGGCATGCCCGGTCAGGAGAAGGCCCCCGGGAAGACCTAGGACACGCTGGAGGGACTATGTCTCACAGCTGGCCTGGGAACGCCTTGGTGTCCTCCCGATGGAGCTGGAAGAGGTCGCTGGGGACCAGGAAGTCTGGACTTCCCTACTGAAGCTGCCCCCCGCGACCCGGACCCGGATAAGCGGTGGAAAATGGATGGATGGACTGCATGTACACACGACTCTTCTTCCTTGTACTTGAAATTGCTCATTATAGCGCACTGTTAGAGTTCTTTTCTCAATCTACTCCATGAATTTAATCCAGCATAAAAAAAAAAAACAATGGTGCCGCGTTTCCATTCACAGTAACACACTGTAAAATGAACAGCATTAGTTTTCGTGGTAGCGAGATTTCAGTAAGAACACCATACCATAATTACCGGTGTTAGTCGAGAGAGAAAAACCGAGTTGTACTTCCGTAAATTGCACCAGACAAGCCTCTCACATTGGAAGACATATTCCATGAGGACATGGGAGCTCTTTCTTCGACGAGTCAATCATGCACTGTGAGAAAACTCACAAGCTTGTTAACCTAGTGGATATCATTATTATTATTATTATTATAACAGTTAAATAAAAGGCTAAAATGATCACACAGCAACTTAACACTCAACATGTGAAATATACAAACAAGTACCAAAATGAGTTTGACATTTTTTGAAAATTATATAATTTTCAACAAATTTTGTTGTAAATATTGTATATAATATATAATTTAATTTACAGTTTTTCATTGTAAAAAAAAAAAAAAAGATTGTTTTTTTTAAGTTTACGGTCACTATTTGACAGGATTTCACTACAAACTCGACTTCGTTTGGGCATACACTCCAAATGGTTCTGGTGCAATTACGTTGTAAACGAGCCAAATTCTGCGGCAGGAAACGGCGGACCTCGCGTGAGTTGACGTGAAAATAAAATCACAAGTTCAAGCACTTCATGCATGAATTCAACAGCTCCAGCATTCACCTTCCCCAATGTCAAACTGAAGCACCTTTTGACTAATGTCTGATCATTTCTAAGCCTCTCTATATACAGCCGCCAACGATGAATATTTCATATGTATCTGCGTGGAAATGACTTATCAGGTTTGAAAGGGACAAAAAGAAATGTTTAGTGCTTTCGCTTTCTCCATCTAAATTGAAGTCATGGAAAATAGTTTGAATTGCTGGCATTTCAAAGCACTTTATTTACAACTTCAACACACCACCATGATATTGACGCACGAGCGAGAGGTTCAAGTGCTGACAACCGCTTGTCTATGTGAGGTCCCAATCCGTGGGGTTTTGATTGTAGACGTACAGACGGGAACGGATCACGTCTGGTCATGTGGCGGCGACGTCATCCTGTTCTGAAAAAAGCGGGTTCCACACGGAAACAGCAGGTTACAGATTTCCCCACTCAGAAAAGAATACCATTTCAGGTCACTCAGAACTCCGCTTCCGTGTGAATGAAAGGCTGAAGAGATAAAATACTTCTTTTTTCAAAAAGTATACTTTATTGTATTTTGTGACTTTAAAAAATATTATTTCTTCAATATTTCAAATTTATGCTACTAAAATTTCATATTTCCTTTTTTGATAAAAGTGCGACTTTTTTTCGTCAGAGTGCAAGATTTTTTTTCGTAATATGTTGACTTTATTCTCGTAAAATTACAGCTGTTTTCCAATTTCTGCAGTTTTTATTAATTTTCCAACTTTCCACTTTCAAATCTCTAGTCAATTTCAATTTTCGTAATACTATGACTTTATTCCCATAATATTTGGGTCGTACTCCCTTAATATTATAACTTTTTCCCCAACCTATTTTTCCAAAATTGACAACTTTAGTTAGTTTTGTTAAAAAAAACATCTTTTTTCTTTGGTATTTCAACTTTATGCAACTAAAATGGTGTTAGGTTCCCTTACAGTTCAACCAATGTTGCCCCTAGTTATTCAAGAGCATACACAAAAACGACCTGAGGAACTCTGGAGTGGCATCAGACATACCTGTCCAAAACCTCAGAAACCTGAGAACTTCCATTTTGTCATATTTTGTTTATGACTGGTTTATACTTTGACAGCCAGTCATCCAGCCATCTTAAGAACCACTGTTTTTTTTTTTTTACTTTAGCTTGGTGATGTATTTTGTGCACTGCAAGTATTTGCTGTGCGCTGAGAACATGAGAGCAGTAACATTAATATACTTTTTTCTTCATATTTTGACTTTAATTTATTTAAATTGCTGCAGTTTTTTCAATTTTTTGGTTTTTCTTTTTAAAGCCGGCCAATAAAAAAAGGCTGCAAAAGGCCCCCCGGGCGGCACATTGGACACCACCGGCGCAGACGATACAAGCCGACTGTCATGACGACACTGATCGTGTTGATTTACTCAATCAGACACGCTCCCTTCATGTTATGATTAAAGGGCAACACAGCGACGCTGCAATTAATATAACAATGATAATTCGTCAATGATCTGGATCCCATCACGACCTCCATGAAGGTTTTCATCCGCGTAGGACTGCCACACGGAAAGGAATGTTTACTGTTCAAAAAGGCCTCCAGAGGCTTTAGTCACGCTTTGACATTTTATTCTTGCACACACCCGCTGCCATAAAACACCTCCTGGGGGGCGAGAGCAATTACAAGGTTCAGAGGTGGCTTCCCAGGCACCTCGCTCATTTAAATGTATTTACATTATAAACAGGCTCAGATCTGCACGGCCCAGTTGAGTTGGAAGACCCCCTGGGGTTCCAGTCACTTTATGGTCCGCGCTCATTTACCCAGATGGGGCTGAACCCGCCTCCCCCATGCTGGTCGCGCCGTATTGAAAGTGAAAAGTTCAGAGTCCTTAATCACATCCGCAGCTCGGGTGTATTTTTTTTCTTTTTTTGAAGGTCTTGCGTCGCAGTCGGCCGACGCTCAAGGTTCCCTGATGCTAATACGGTTGCTGTAAGAGCCTCATGGAGCTACATCTTCCTTTTAAAAGGAGATGGCATGCCCTCCTGGAAATTCTTCCATGCCGATGTGCCGTGCAAGCCTCGCTAAGGCCAATGCTGAGACACTGCATTGTCGAGCGCTCGCAGAGTACAAAAAAATAAATAAAATAACTGCATCAGCAGCTTCAAAAAGAAACGCTCTCACTGAAAAGCCCAGCACAATACACGTGGAAGATATTAGCATACTACTTTGAGTCTGATATCAAACAGGGAGCTGTAAATACGTAAGCCTTTACAAACGCATCCTTTAAAGCCACGCCCCCGGAAAATGTAACAAGCCGACACCCGCCTGTGCAAGCGCTCGTCCAGGTCACCAAACTTAAATGAAATCCGCTGAAGATCCGCTACTTAGTCGCATGTGACAAGCATTTAACTCAATCTCTTGATGGGGCACCGGCTCCAGGCTGTACGTCGGCATCTTGCCGAGAAGCCAAGAATAACGTGAGCCACGCCGCCCCCGCGTGGAAGCCAGCCATCCGCATTTTTAAGCACATTTTACACGTATTCAACACTGGTCACTAGGTGTCTGTAATGTTACACTGACGAGACAATAGCCACCGCAGGGAGTACTGAACAGAAACCAAAAGTAAAAAGGGAACAACCACAATGAACTATCTCAATGCTAGTGTGTGAGTCTGAGTAATAGGAGTGTAAAGATGACAATAGGGGTCTTATTTCATTTTCAGAGGGCTCTGATAATGTTTATGAAGCCTATTTAGAAGGGGCTAAACAGGTTTTCCATGTCTAATATGTTTTATGTTCTCTTATGTCTACTATATTGGGTAATAGGAGTGTAAATGTGACTATAGGGGTGTTATTTCATTTCTACAGGTCTCTCTATGAACATTTCACTTATCACAGCCGGATCTTAAACTGCCATAAACAAATAATTACTGTACAAGTTTTCCCAAAAAGAAAAATTGCCTAATTTTTCACACGTTGCAGTTTGGATCAGATCTTTAAAAAGAAATTAATGAAGAAAATGGAGGTTCCATTGTATATGGAAATAAGCTGATGGTCGGAAAGTGATGAAAAAAAGCAAACCTGGGGAATTTGTCTTAGCGAATACGACTTGATCCCGGTGTGTCCGGGGTCAGGTTCCTTGCAGCAAGTGCGCCGGAAAGAATTCATGAAAAGAAAATCAGCCAGTTTAGTTTGCCGCTGCACAGGGAGCTCAGACGACGGAGAAAATTGCACAGCGCTAAATCGTTTCCGACCCACGGGTGGTTTTCCCGGTTGTGTTAAAGAGACGAGCTGGGCTGAAAAAGTTGCGTGAATGTCCTCAGACAAATGAGAAATGGCTCGCAAAGCAATGAGGGAATTAGGGAAGGCGCCGGGCACATCGCTCGGGAAATGGCAACGATTATTCCACGCCTTTGTCACGTAGGCTTACCCTCTGATGAGCGGCATGTCGCCGCTGGCGCCACCTTTTATGTCACTTCGTCCCGGTTAGGCTGACCTTATCCGAGCCCGCTGCATTAAATTATGGAAGGGAGTTTGGAAAGTGGCGGTGTACTGATAAGGTCTGGAGGAACTTCAACTGTAACTCTGGCTGAAGACTTCTTCCGTTCGATATGGAGGAGCGACAAACCGGGAGTCTGCAAGCCACAAATCCGGACCGGCAGCTGGTTCAAGCTTCTGTGTAGTCACTACGCCGTCTCTTCTGACGGCATCATAGTTCTGCGTCGGAGGTGAGTGTGTGCCGTGCAATTGTCTGGTTAGTCAGCTTGGTGGGAAGCAACGGCACTGGTCAAGTACCGCTTATCATTTATCGCCATGATCTAATCTCGCCGTATCTCTCATACTTCAGAACTACTACCAATTATTGAAATACTGTCAATACATGCCAATCAGTGAAGAAGCGCTAGATCTTTCTTTGGCAGGAGCCGATCACAAGCTACTACGGAACTCCGGACGAGCTTGAAAACCCTTTGGAAATCGCAGGAGGTCATTACTCAATATAACTGACTCACAGTGCCATCGAAGAACATTGAACATTGAAAAACATCACACAGCAACTTAACACGCACAAGGTGGGTGCGAAAAGTACAAAACAAGTACCAATAAGTACCAATACGAGTGTATATGACGAGTAACTGCTTCCCATCATGCATTGATTCCCAGCAAGGCTGCTTGCAGTTCATTCATCTGCAGTTAGCCTCACTTCAGAGGAATGTAGAGCAATGTATGATGGAAAGATATTATTGTAAACTCGTATTGGTACCTGTCTTGTATATTTCTTACCTACCTTTGGCGTGTTAAGTTGCTGTGTGATGATTTTAGCGGTCTTTCTTAGAAGAAACCTTGAGTCAGACTTGTGATTGGCTCCTGCCAAATAAAGAGCTACCTGTTCGTGCAGCTTACGCATACACAGTACAGTATGCACATTAATGGCTGCGGCTTAAACACTGGTGCGTCTTATGCACTGTAAGTTACGGTATTTAGCTTGTTAGCTTCCATTCCTGATGAACAATGCTGGGAGGTGGGACTGGAACTAGAAATAGTCGATTGGAAATCTGAAAAAGGCCTGTTTTGCTGGACGATAATTGTCCTGCAAATCATTGCCAATAACTTTATTCTGAGACCATTTTTTCATGTATGTAATGATATCCATCCCTGTATGCTGCTTATCCTCACTAGGGTATGCTGGAGCCTATCCCAGCTGACTTTGAGTATTTACCATTTTAATTGCAATGTCAAGATCTTTTAAATGAAATACATTTTAAAAACTCAATTCAAATCAAATTCATTCTCATTCCGCTATAGAACCAACGCACCCAGGTGTTGACCCAGCCTGTTTGGTAGCCGTCAGTCAATTGATTTATTGATTATCACGCCAGGCCTACTCTGAAACACGATTAACTGCCGGGTGGTGTGGCTCGACACTCCGCCAGGAGGAATGGGAAGGCAGAAAAGCAACGTGATTATATGTTTTCATTTGGCTCTCTCGATGCTAAAAGTTGCCGACCACTGGGATAACCGATCGATCCAAGTTTAACCTCAACTTTCATACTTCTCGTCCGTGCTCGTCGTCGCCCATTGAGGCCCGAGAGGGAGCGACGTCACCGAGGGAAAACCGGAAATACGCTGATTTTCAATGCATTTCAATGAACGCTATTGTCGCTCGAAGCTGCTGGGGGAAAAACAGCGCAAGGACACGGCACAAAGCGGGATTAGCGCTGCTGCGGCACAGTGGAAGACACGGCGCTCAGCTCACGCTCAGTTACTATGCCAATATTCAAAGAGCTCTCATTGTGAGCCCAGCAGACTCAGTTGGTGCACGCTGGCGGGGGGAAGGGCACACGTGCTTTCACGTTCAAAATGTGTCCAAAAAGACCGGAAGGAGTCATTAGATTTGTTGTTTTTTTGCGACAGACCGGGTGTGTAATGAGGTGTGCGCCCAAAAAAGCTTCATCCACAGACAGTCCGTTATAATGTGGCCGGTGGCCGCCACAAATAATAAGACAGCAACAACACACATTGCCACCTTTGTCATTTATAGAAAATGTTTCAACAGAGGTGTCCCGGGGGCCATTTGTGGCTCGCTGCTGGTTTTTTCTGCTAAAAAAAATAATGCAAAAATAGAAAAATCAGCAAAGAAGAAGAAAGTCAAAATATTAACAGAAAGCAGGAAAGCCCAGAGGTCCCTCTCCCCAGCCACTTCGTCTAGCTCTTCCCAACGGATGCCGAGGCATTCCCTGGCCAGCTGAGAGACATAGTCTCTCCAGCGTGTCCTGAGTCTTCCCCAAGGCCTCCTACCGGCTGGACGTGCCCTGAACACCTCCCCAAGAAGGCGTTCGGGAGGCATCCTAACCAGATGCCCGAGCCACCTCATCTGGCTCCTTTCAATGCGGAGGAGCAGCGGTTCTACTCCGAGTCTCTCTCGGATGACAGTGCTTCTCACCCTATCTCTAAGAGAGCACAGCCACCCTGCGGAGAAAATTAATTTCGGCCGCTTGTACGCGCGATCTTGTCCTTTCGGTCACTACCCAAAGCTCATGACCATAGGTGAGGGTTGGAACGTTGATCAACCAGTAAATTGAGAGCTTTGCCTTTTGGCTCAGCTCTCTCTTCACCACGACAGACCGGTGCAGAGTCCGCATCACTGCAGACGCTGCACCAATCCGCCTGTCCATCTCGCGTTCTATCCTTCCATCACTCGTGAACAAGACCCCGAGGTACTTAAACTCCTCCACTTGAGGAAGGACCTCATCCCCGACCTGGAGATGGCACTCCACCCTTTCCCGGGCGAGAACCATGGACTCGGACTTGGAGTTGCTGATTCTCATTCCAGCCGCTTCACACTCAGCTCCGAATCGATCCAGTGAGAGTTGAAGGTCACTGCTCGATGAAGCCAACTGGACCACATCATCTGCAACAAGCAGAGATCAAATCCTGCGGCCACCAAACTGAAACCCCTCAACGCCCTGGCTGCGCCTAGAAACTCTGTCCATGAAAGTAGTGAACAGAATCAGTGACAAAGGGCAGCCCTGGCGGAGTCAAACCCTCACTGGAAACGGGTCCGACTTAGTGCCGGCAATGCGAACCAAAGTCTGACACCGGTCATACAGGGAACGAACCGCCTGGTTTAGGTGGTCCGATACCCCATATTCCCGGAGCACTCCCCACAGAATTCCCCGAGGAACACGGTCGAATGCCTTCTCCAAGTCCACAAAACACATGTAGACTGGTTGGGCAAACTCCCATGCACCCTCAAGGACCCTGCCGAGAGTATAGAGTTGGTCCACTGTTCCACGACCAGGACGAAAACAACACTGCTCCTCCTGAATCCAAGATTCCCCTATCCAGCGAATCCTCCTCTCCAGGACCCCTGAATAGACCTTACCGGGAAGGCTGAGGAGTGTGATCCCACAATAGTTAGAACACACCCTCCGGTCCCCCTTCTTGAAAAGCAGGACCACCACCCCGGTCTGCCAGTCCAGGGGCACCGACCCCGACGTCCACGCAATGCTGCAGAGTCGTGTCAACCAAGAGACGCCCACAGCATCCAGGGCCTTAAGGAACTCCGGGCGGATCTCATCCACCCCCTGGGCCTTGCCACCAAGGAACTTTTTGACCACCTCGGTGACCTCAGCCCCAGAGATAGGCGAACCCAACTCAGAGTCTCCAGGCACTGCTTCCATGTTGGAAGGTGTGTCGGTGGGATTGAGGAGGTCTTCAAAGTATTCCCTCCACCGGTCCACAACATCTCAAGTTGAGTTCAGCAGCACATCGTCCCCACACACGGTGTTGACTTTGCACTGCTTCCCCCGCCGGAGAGGGCGGATGGTGGTCCAGAATCTCTTTGAAGCCATCCGGAAGTCATTTTCCATGGCCTCTCCGAACTCCTCCCATATCCGAGTTTTTGCCTCAGCAATCGCCAGACCTGCTTGGCCTTCCGGTACCTGTCAGCTGCCTCCAGAGTCCCATGGGCCAGGACGGCCTGATAGGACTCTTTCTTCAGCTTGACGGCATCCCTCACCACTGGTGTCCACCAACGGGTTCTGGGATTACCGCCACGACAGGAACCGACCACCTTACGGCCACAGCTCCATTTGGCCGCATCGAGAATGGAGGAACGAAACATCGCCCACTTGGATTCAATGTCTGCTGCCTCCCTTGGAACATGATCAAAGCTTTCCCGCAGGTGGGAGTTAAAACTTCTTCTGACAGTGGACTCTGCCAGGCATTCCCAGCAGACCCTCACAATGCGTTTGGGTCTGCCAGGTCTGACCAGCATCCTCCCCCACCATCGGAAGCAACTCACCACCAGGTGGTGATCAGTTGACAGCTCCGCCCCTCTCCTCACCCGAGTGTCCAAAACATGTGGTCGCAAGTCTGACGACACAATCACCAAGTCAATCATCAAACTGCGGCCCAGGGTGTCCTGGTGCCAAGTGCACACCCTTATGCTTAAACATGGTGTTCGTTACACACAATCCGTGACGAGCACAGAAGTCCAATAACAAGACACCGCTCGGGTTAAGATCAGGGGGGCCGTTCCTCCCAATCACACCTCTCCAGGTCTCACTGTCGTTGCCAACATGAGCACTGAAGTCACCCAGCAGAACAAGGGAATCCCCTGAGGGAGCACTCTCTAGTATTTCCTCTAAGGACTCCAAAAAAAGTGGGTATTCTGAACTACCGTTTGGCGCATAAGCGCAAACAACAGTCAGGACCCGTCCCCCCACCCGAAGATGTGGAATGAAGTCCAGCCCCTCTCGAGAGGACTGGTTCCAGAGCCCTTGCCGTGCGTTGAGGTGAGTCCGACTATATCTAGCCGGAATTTCTCCACCTCACGCACCAGCTCAGGCTCCTTCCCCGCCAGAGAGGTGACATTCCACGTACCAACAACTGGCTTCTGTAGCCGAGGATCGGACCACCAAGGCCTTTGCCTCTGGCCGCCACCCAGTTCTCTTTGCACCAGACCCCTTTGGCCCCTCCCACGAGTGGTGAGCTCATGGGAGGGGGAACCCACAGTACCTTTTCGGGCTGTGCCCGACCGGGCCCCATGGGTGCAGGCCAGGCCACCAGACGCTCGTTATCGCGCCCCACCTCCAAGCTGGCTTCAGAGGGGGACCCCGATGACCCGCATCCGGGCAAGGAAAACGAAGTCCAATTGTATCATTCATCATTAGGGTCTTTTGAGCCACTCTTTGTCTGGTCCCTCCCCTAGGACCTGTTTGTAATAGGTGACCCTACCAGGGGCATGACAGCCCCTGACAACTTAGCTCCTAGGATCATTGGGACACGCAAACTCCTCCACCACGATAAGGTGGCGACTCACGGAGGACTCTGCCTTTCACAAGTCAGAGTCTAACAGGAAAAATGTTCCAATTTCACAAGACTAAACATGTAATATTATAAGAATATATATATATATATATATATATATATATTTTAATTTATGTAGCAGCAGAGTTCAAATATTCAGAACATTTTTTTTACATTTTTATTATTTTGAAGTTGTAATATTATGAAAAATAAACAAAATGAAATAAAGTTGTCATTTTTGGACAATTCTTTTGCTAATATTATGAGAATAAAGACAAACATGTACAAAGATTTTTCTATTTAAGAAGAAAAAAAAGTTATTATGAGTTATTAGCATATCATCAAGTGTTGCTTTAAAAAAGTTGCATCCTTTCATTTTTCACCCATTTTTGGCCCTCTGGCTGGAAAAACCTTTGGACACCCGTGGGTTACAGTAACACAGAGATTCCAAAGTCATCCATAGTGCATTAGCTTGGCACACTAAGATCTCTGAACAAACTAACGTAAAATTTGATCTATCTGGACACCCGAACTCGCTCCTGGTTTCCTCGCCTCCAGCCTTCTTTTTATCGTAGAGAGCTGCTGTCCCTCGTAATTCTCAATACCTTCAAGCTTTGGAAGGGTTTGTTGTTTAAACATGAGCACAGCACGGGAATATTTTAAATGATTGCAGTACAGGTCAAATGTCAAATTGATACATGCGCTCGTTCACTGCATGGCTGCCTATGGGCACCATAAAGTTCACCACAAACCAACACTTAAAAGACTGCCAGCATCTTCAGCTCCCATGGTGTTAAAGATGTATGCATTTGCATTTTCTCACTTCTAGATTTGGATATTTGTTCATACCAATATCATTCCGCTAACAGAGCAATCGTGCCAAAAGAATATCAGCAAATGAAGCTAGAAAAATATCAGCAAACATACACATTTGATATTCTTCCAGCCATGTTTGCTGATATTCTTCTAGTTAAGCTTGCTGATGTTCTTCGAGCTACGTTTTGTGATATTATTCTAGTTACGTTTGAGGATATTATTCTAGTTACGTTTTCCAATATTCTTCTTGTTATGTTTGCTGATATTTTTCTAGCTATGTTTGCTGATATTCTTTTAGTTGCATTTGCTGATATTATTCTATTTGCGTTTGCTGATATTTTTTTAGCTATGTTTGCTGATATTCTTCTAGTTACATTTGCGGATATTCTTCTAGTTACGTTTTCTGATATTTTTTTAGCTACATTTGCTGATATTTTTCTGAGTTTGTAGATAATGTTCCTGTTTGCTGATAATCTTCCAGCTCTGTTTGCTGATATTTTTCCAAGTTTGTTAATCTTTTTTTTGGTTACGTTTGCTGATATTCTTCCAGCTAAGTTTGCTGATATTCTTCTGAGTTTGCTGATATTCTTCTAGTTATGCTTGCTGATATTCGTCTAGCTACATTCATTTCATAAGCCCACATATAGGAACTAATGCTACCTCCATCAACAATAACAGCACAAAAAACATGTGTTTGCAACTACTAATCATGGCAGACTTCGTGAGTATTTTTGGACACACGAGGATCCAGAACCTTATCTTTTTGGGCTTGATTAGACAGGGGATGAGCTACAGGTTTCAAAAGCTAAGCGGGCAAGAAAAGAAAGCGAAACGTCAGAGCAGACAAGTGGCAATAGAGTTGGTGCAAATGTGGAGCCATACTGACATAAATGGAGTGTTTCTGCTGCACCGAGTGGCATACAGTGTTGCCATCGATTGAAAGGGTTCGTGTATATTTTGAGGAGGACATTGCTCCAGGAGATTGCATCATAACAAACAAAGAATTGTTAGCACTTACAAACCCTACTGTGATACAAACTTTTTTCCAACTACCCAAAGTCAAGTGGAATAGACGCCCCAGGCCAGCTGGACCAAGTGTCCATGAAGCAAGTCACCATGATATTGAGTGTGATACATGGAGCACATAGTGCTTGAGATCACAGCTATATACACAGTCCATCTGGCTGTGGAATATATCAAAGGGCCTTTGCCCAAATAATGTCAGATTGTTTTTCCCGAATTATGACTATCATCCTGTCAGTACGTCAGCGTGTCAAGGCCGCACGCCCATCCAGACCGAGGTAGGTGTCATCACGACGCCATTTCCGCATTTGTAATCAATGCAAAACCATGGCTTCTCACGGCGCAGCGGCACCCCTGTCGAGCGCGCTGCCTCACGCGTTGTCTCCCATCGGCCGTCACAGACTTTCACCGCGTCAACATCTGACGTTATTTCAACAAAGCGTGCAATTCATCACAATTTGGTGCGATAGAATCTTCCGCGGCCATTATCGCACTCCATTGAGCACCGCTTAGAAGCGCTCTCAACTCGGTCCGCGGGGGAGGGATGTTGAAAGGTGCCTCGGATCAATAAGAAGTGGCACCCCGTTTAAGGTAAGCTGCCCTCAGCGGAAGGGGAAAAAAATCTGTAAAGGGTACGAAGCTTGCACTTCTCTGCTGGAGTGGGAGGTCTTTGTTTCTCCCGAGGAAAAAAGCTCAAGACATTCCCGTGAGGAAATTTACTGCTGGACTCCCACACGGAGAGCTCTGAAAAAGTGACCTTTTGCCAAAGTGCTCACAGCGAGCATCCAAAGCAGGGCCGTACAAAATTCACACCTAAATTGAGAATCGGCTCAAGACCGCTTAAGATGGGCTTCCACCACGAGATCGGGCCAATCCGGTTGCCGTAACTCTGGGCCATACTCCAACATGATGATAGGTTGCCACCCAAATCCCACCACACAAAGAAAACGCAACACCACCATGCAGACATGTCCGTGTGGTACCGTGGTGAAGTTAGCTTCACGTTGGACGCAGGATATTCAACTCCATTGCTACAGCAGTCGATTCTCCTCACTGTGCCCGGACTTCTCTGTCATGGTGCCGGGAGCTTCCCCGGGAATAGCGCCCATTTTTTCTCATTTTATCTTTTAATCAAATGAACTGAACAATGCTGCCTCAACGGGAAAAAACATGTGAGGAACTGCCTTTACCAAAACATTGTTTCATTTGATGACTTTGAAATGAAGATGAATTGCTAAACTTTCCGACATGAAAGAGTACGTTTAATGTTAGCTATTTTACTTCCATTTGGAAAGAAAGTGTTCAAAATAATAGCAGTCCAATGTGACTAACCAGTTGTTATTTGTACCTTTGTATTTCTACATGGCAAACAAGTTAGCAGTAGGTGCAGTAGATTCTCAGAAAACAAACAAGACCCAGCATTCATGATATGCACGCTCTTAAGGCTGTCTAATTTGGCAATTAGTTGAAAGGGGTGTGTTCGAAAAAATAGCAGTGTCTGCGGTTGAATTTACAACCTCAAAACTATTTTGCACAAACTTTTTTGTTTCTAGGATTTGACAATCCTGGGAATCACTAAACTAATATTTAGTTTTGCATAACTACTCTACATCTGTATGGCATGGACTCAACCAACTCGTGGCACCTTTCAGCTGTTATTCCACTCCAAGATTCGACAATTCATGAACATTTCTTGGTTTGGCTTCAGAAACAGCATTTTTTATGTCACCCCAAAAGTTCTCCATTGGATTGAGGTCTGGGGATTGGGCTGGCCCCTCCATAACATCATTTTGTTGGTTTGGAACCAAGATTTTACTGGTTTACTAGTGTGTTTAGGGTGATTGTCTTGTTGCAACAGCCATTTCAAGGGCGTGTCCTCTTCAGCATAAGGCAACGTGACCTCTTCAAGTATTCTGACATATGCAAACTGATCCATGATCCCTGCTATGGGATAAATAGACCAACACCACAGTAGAAGAAACATGCCCATACCATGATGCTTCACTGTGTACTGTGGCTACAATTCGCAGTTTGGGGGTCGTCTGCGGCCCTTGTACCCAAAAAGAACCATTTTACTCTTATCAGTCCACAAAATGTTCCTCCTTTTCTCTTTAGGCCCATTGATGTGTTCTTTGGCAGATTGTGACCTCTTCTGCACATGCCTTTTTTAACAGAGGGACTTTGCAGGGGATTCTTGTGGATCAATTAGCTTCACACAGATGTCTTCCAACTGTCACAGTACTTAGAGGTAACTCCAGACTGTCTTTGATCGTCCTGAAGCTGAGCTTTTGCCATTCTGGTTATTCGTCCATCCATTTTGATAGTTGTCTTCCGTTTTCTGTTACATGTTTCTGGTTTTGCTCTCCATTTTATGGCACAGACAAAAATGTTTGCACCTCTTCATAAGCACGCTGTTCTTCTGAACAATGTCTTGAAGGACCCATTTTCCTTAGGCTTTCAAAGAGAAATGATGTTCAACAAGTGATAGTTTCATCCTCAAATAGGGGCCACCTGATTCACGCCTGTTTTTTCACAAAATTGATCAATGACTGAATGCCACACTGCTCTTTTTTTAACACCCCCATTTCAACTAATTGCCCAATTAAACAGCCTCAAAAGCGCGCATATCATGAATGCTGGGGTTTGCTTGTTTTCTGAGAATCTACTGCACCTACTGGTAACTTGTTTGCCATGTAGCAATAAAAATATACTATTAACAGTACTTTATTTAATTAGTCACTTTCAGTTGCTCTTCCTGTAGTTTATTTCAACGTCTTTTAGGGTGGAGTCAATTCACATTCAAATTCATCCCCTGAATTGAATTGAATTCTGAATTTTGCACAGACCTGATCCAAAACCGACTTGCCGTTCTCTCGCTTTTTAAAGTTTCCCCGCCGATCGTCTCGCAGGACGCAGGTGCTGCAAGACAGCCGACATCATCTGCCTGTCAATTAAGATGAGTGACAAATCCAAGAAATCATCTCAGCCTCCCGTGTCTGCACACATCAATCTCAATCCGCTTCTTTTTTGGCTTTCATTCTTCAAACTGCAGGGATGACGCATTCAAGGAATTAAAAAAAAAGAGGACTTTTATTTAACAAAAGGTGACTGGAGGGGGTAGCATGAAGAATGAAAAAGCTCCATAAAATTTCGACGTTGCTCCATTCAATTTCTGAGCGTGCCTCGATGTATAATCCTTCAAACACTTTGCGTCCGAAGAAGAAGCAGCGAGGAAACAGAGGGATCTAATATTGCACCTGCTTGTCCGAGATTGGGCTCCCCATTTGGTCACTTGTGATAAGAATGCACCCAATTTTCCTCCCGCCGGAGCAGCGGCGAGACGCTCGCAATTCCAACCCAACCCAATTCCAACCCAATCTCCCCACGCCTCGGAAAAATTCAGATGACGTCCTTGACTTCTATTACTGTGTCAATATTGTGTCATCTGGAAAAGAAATAAATAAAAAGACCCTGGGGGTGTTGGTCCAGACACCCTACTTCACCCTGCCAAACACACGCCTCACGGACGATAATCTGTGCACCCTGCCTCAAGTGCTCAAGTGGGCCTGGAACCGGTCAGGCTAATCTGCGTATGAGTGCCGAAGCAGATATAGCGCTCCGGTTGCAGGACTGTACGTCCAAAATAAACCCCATAACGCAGCCCTGCTGCGGACCGGCGACAACACGGACCAGGCGTGCTGTAGGCTGGGATAGGCTCCATCGGGGGTGCCCAAACTTTTTCCATCCAGCGCCACATAGTGAACAAAAAACTCATTGTTGATCATTTTTCCCTATTTTGCTGTTTTTTTTGTAAATATGTCATCTTTCTTTTTAAATAATATCTGTAAATGTTCTTCTTTATGATTATGTTTTTCTCCCGATATCATTTTCCATAAATTACAACTTTATTTTGCTTCTCATGATATTAAAATATGAAAAAGAAAAAATAACATACTTTTTCTTGAATATTTCAACTCGGTACCACTTACATTAAAATGTATTTTTCCTATTAATTCATAACGTTAGTCTTGTAAAATAATGTTTTGAATGAATTTTTTTCTTCGAAAACTCTCATAAAACTGGACCACCTTTCTCATTAGGCACGACTTTTATGATTTTTTCCAGTTAAAATACAACTTTTTCCTGTTAAGATTTGGACTGCTGAATTTCCTTTTTTTAGTTTAGCTTATTCTCTTAAAATTGGAACATTTTTCTCATTTGAATACATCTTTTTTCTTTTGACCTTTTTCTCATAAAATTATGATTGTTTTTCCCTTTTTGCTGTTTTGCTGTTTCCCTCTATCCATCTTCTATGCCGCATATCCTCATTAGCGTCGCGGGTATGCTGGAGCCTATCCCAGCTGGCTTTGGGCGGGAGGCGGGGTACACCCTGGACTGGTCGCCAGTCAATCGCAGGGCAGTCATACACTGTTTTGCTGTTTTTACATTGTTTTTTACACTATAAATATTTCATTTTATAAATCTTTTAACTTTATTCCTGCTATAAGACTTTTTTCACAACCCAATTTTCCAAACTTTGCCTTGATTTGATATGTTTTGGAAAAAAAACATTTTTTCTTTCATATTTCAAATTTACGTTATTTTTCCTCACAATATCATGACATTATTCTTGTAATTTTTTTTTCCCCCTGTTAGATTACAACTTTTTCCATTCACATTTGGACTTTATTGTTGTAAAACTACTGCTGAAGTTTTCTCTTGAAAATACGTATATTTTTAGAGTAAAAAAATTCCATCACAGCTTTGCCATGTATTTGAAAAAGTGTTTTATTAGTATGAACTATTTTTTCACCATTTTTTGCTGTTTTTACTTATGTATTTTTTCGCCAAATATTTCTACTTTGTTGCTAAATGTTCTTTCGGAATATTTCAAAATACATTTATGCCGTACATTCAAGCCAATTGCTCTTGTGAAGTTGTCCCTTCAAAGCGGTCATCAGTGAAATAATCACTGCAAAGAACAGAACTCGAGGTGGGCGTCCATCTCATCTCTCGTTCTCTGCACTTGCTTTGTCAATTTTTGCCTCAAGTCTTCCTCTTTTGTAAAAGTAAACAAAGCTATCGCTCGGATGTTAACATCCGGCAGCAAGGCAACACTTTTGGCGTGACTACCGTTTTAATGCCAAATACACTGAACAAAATCGACAGTCTACCTTGAAGTGTTTGTTCACTCTGCTTTAGTCCATGACGTCATTTTCGGAAATAAGACTGTTCAGCTAGCTCGTTGTGGGTGGCGCCATGAACTATTTATGTATTGTTTGCAAGTGTAGTGTTTGTTTTACAAATCAAAACCACACAATTACAGACATATTGGTGCAAAGTTGATAAATGATGTCAGGTACCCTTTAACCTTTTATGTTGTTGTCTATGGCATCAGGTCAACGAAACTGCGTTTAAAGTGTCTAAATTCCAGATTTAAGTTTAGATAACGTTTGGGACTTGTTTAAAATGGTTCAAAAATAGGCTACAACAGGACCTCAAAGGGATTCATGTCAAAAACGATTCATGGTGAATAACTTCCGACGTAAACCGCAACCAGTCACAAATTAATTGGTCTCTTAGAAACTCGGAGCTCTCTTTACTTTTGAAACAACGCCTGACCCAAGTAGGGTATCACATCTTTGGCTAAAAGGGCATCTTCCGCCACGTCGATAAAATCTAACCTGTCTGCTTCTCAGCGGTCAGGGATGGTTCTGCAAAGTCTGCGTGGCGCCTTACGTGTCTGCTAGCTTGGGTCAAAGGTCTGACGGGTACACAGTTTGTGTCTGCGCTCTACTGGTCCTGCTTTTTTTTTTCCAGGTACGTCGCCCTGTCGGCGTGGCCCCGCAGCGTTGACCTTTTCAGCGTGTCGGGCAATGGGTAGATCGTGGGAAAGTTTCACTGTCATCCACGAAAAGTACTCGACTCAACCTCCTGCCCCTCTCTCGGAGAAGCGACGACGCACCGAAGGGAAGAGGAGACTTTATAGCCCTCCGAGGCCGTTCTTCTGTCGTTAAAAAGTCGTTCCGCTAGACCGGTCATTAAAAAGTCTGGCCCGCGTTCTTCCAGCCGGGGTCACTCTCGACGAGGCCGAATAAACGGGACGTCTTGGTAGGAGGCGGCGTGTGTTGGTTTAGCCGGGGAGAGGGGCTGCGGCAGGGGATGACAAAACGCAAACAGCAAGGAGGAAGCGGCGACGTCAGGACTCTTAATCCCGAGGACGCGTGATTATCAGTCTCCTGTAAATGTCAGCCACTCGGCTGCGCCCTTCATGAATGATGGATATCTGCCTTGTTGGTTTTCGCCCGTCGTCCCCACAGTTTTAGCGCTACTGTGGGTGTAGGAGTCCATCTCGCAGGGTAATGCTGCCCGAATGGCGAATAGAAAACGAGGCCTGCTGAAACTAGAAACTTTGCACAAGCTAATGAGAATCAATCCGAACAAATTGGCGTTTTGTTTCGGGTATTTTTAGACATCAAGAAGTGTTTACTTGTCGCCGCTAATTAATGAACAAGATCTCCCGGTGGGAGCACAAAATCTGACACATTTGGATGCGCACCAAATTGGGATTAGTCTCGCCCCGCTTGCTGACAAATGAAGCAAAATGTCCAAAACGATGATCGCGCCTTTAAAAAGGGAAGAAGCAAAGTGTAAAGGAATGCAAACAAAGCACCTGAGGGCAGAGCCAATCAAACAGCAAACACTCCAGAGAAGATGAAGTGCATCACCTGCAAACACCTTGATGCACCCCCCACGAGCATCCCAGCATAAAATTCAACATCCGACTCCTGAAAGGCGCCAAGATGCAAAAGTCAACATGTTTGCTTTTTGACCCTTACCTTGAGCTAGTGCGGTGTGGTTGATGATGATGATGCTGAAGAAGAGGCGCAATAAAATCCACGATGGGCGCCACATCGGCGAGCTCCACCAGACACCCGACATGGTCCCAAAAACGCAGCCGGGCTGAGGACAACAAGTGCCGGGTGAGCGCGCGCAGAGTCCCCGCTGTCCTCTGGAAAGTCAGTCAGTGTCCGGTGGAAATAATCGCCCCGGGGGGTGCAAATCAGATGCAAGTCAGATGATTCCAGTTGAAGTTCACGGGAGGTCCACCTGCGTGAGGACCGAACTTGCACCGTCCTCCGTGGGCTGGCAGCTGCGGCGAGCGGAGCTTCAGAAGACGGCGTCAGTCGCCGCGACCCTCCCCGTCAAAACTTCCACCCGGCCCGCGGCGCGCTGTCAGCTCTCGCCGGTGCACTTTGTGGGAAGCGGAGTGAAGTTCGGCTGCAGAGGAGGGAGAAAAGGAGGTGGGACGAGGAAGCCGGGAAACGAACCACTCCGAGCGTGCCCGCCGCGGCTGAGAGCCCGAGTGCGCGGAGTGAGCTCGGCCGGGGATTCTTTATGAGACGCGAGGACGGAGCTTGGAGGTGAGTGGGGAAGGCTGACACCTAGCGGCGGAAGGTGGAACCGCACTCGTCACTACTCCTTTTTTCCCTACCCTACTCCGGGTCCTGACTTAGATTTGCCAAATTCTCCTGAACTTGGTGTTCTTTTGAAATTAAAACACAAAAACTTTTTTTTAGATATTTGACCCATCATCCACAATCCTTATGGCATACACAAAAGACATCTTACTCTTTCTGGTGCATTCTGAAGCTGTCTAAACTAGAGCTAAGTGCTAAATGCTACTATGCTAATGTTAGCATGCTAGAGCTAGCGTGCTAACACCTGACATGATAGCAGTAAGTGTTTATATAGGTTTCTATTCCCGAAAACAGCTAAAATCCTACCATGCTAATGTCGGCATTATAGCAATGTCAACGTTAGCATCGTAAACCGAGCATGACAGCAGGTTTGTTGTTGCCAATGTTAACACCAATGAAAATAGCTAAAATGCTAATGTTAGCAAATGAAAAGTTACTGTTAGCATGCTAGCAACACTAACATTGTAACGTTAACATGCCATTTCCTAGCATGATAGTGCTAAGTGTTTGTATGTCTGTCAACCTATGAAAATTGGTAAACAAATGCTACTACGCCAATGTTAGCCTGCCAGCAATGCAAACATGCTAGTGTTAACATGCTAACATCTAGCATGATAGTGGTAAGTGTTTATATATTTGTCTACCCATGAAAATAACAACACCTTGTAGGATAGTGCAAGTGTCTAAAGGGCTAAACATTTTACAATATTAGCATCCTAACAATATTAACATGGTAACATGCCAACACCTAGCATAAAAGTGCTTAGTGTTGATATGTGTCAACCTATGAAAATGTGTAAAAATGCTACTATGTAAATGTTAGCATGCTAGCATGATAGTGGTAATTGTTTATATATGCGTCGATCGTGAAAACATCAGTAAATGCTAGTATGCTAATGTTAACATGCTAGCATTGCTAACATGCTAATACCTAGCATAATAGTGGTAAGTGTTTGTGTCTACCCATGGAAAAAGTAACAAATGCTTATATGCTAACATTAGCATGCTAACACCCAGCACAATGTATCCAGACAGCTAAATGTCCTGAACAAACATTTTGTTTTGTGGGGTTATATGCACAAATGCCGAAAATGGTCCCATGTCCTGTTTGGAAGTGCGAGAACTGTTAGCATTTTGCCGGAAAATCAACGTCTTTGATTTTTGGACATATTTTCCGTCCTCCGCTGCAACCTGATGATTTATGTCAGCATCACGCCAGCTCGGGTGTTTGTTGTTCTTGTTCTTCTGTCGGAGGCTGCATGTCTGTTTGCGGTGCACGCACGGGATGAGGCGACGTATTGTTTACTAGCAGGCATCCCGTGCAGGAGGAAGGAGCGATGGAGAGTGACTGAGCAAATGTCGCTCCCAGACGAGAGGAGAAGGCGAGGAACATGACCGAGCAAATGTTCCATGTCTTGAAAATAACGATGTCCCTGCCTGGCTGGAAACAAGAGTGCCTAATGTTCCCTATGTTTTTGTTTTTTGCCTTTTTGGCTGCACAGTCACAGGAAAACAACTCAGCATCTCCCGGCATCATCGCCCTGCTCCCATCTCAGCACTGACGGTAGAAGCAGCAGATGCAGCGAACACGAAACTTAGATTCTGTGGCACTCGCAAGCTGCATTCTGCAAACATTTGTGCAGAAATATTTCATGCTATTCTGACATTTGCCCCAGGCGCTCACATTGGAGACCCCAGAGCAGGCCTGCATTCCGTTTTTGGCAGCAGAAATTGCCCGATGATACGAGGGCGGGTCATACGAGTACAATTTCATGTTTTTTGTTTGAGAGAGCACACGCATTCAGAATGAAGTGCACATCAGTCACTGCGATTTCCAGTTTACACCAGGAGAGTCCAAAAGGTTTTTCCTCCACAGGGCCACATAGTGAAAAATGAAAGCATGCAACTTTATACAGTAGATATTTGGTAACACATGTAGATATGCTAACAGGTTATATGTCATTAATTCATTATTTCAACTTTATGCTACTAAAATATTATTTTTGTTCATGATATTACAACATTTTCTCAATTAAAAACCAGCAAATGCCTGCTGACTTGCACTCCGGTTTATACTTTTAGACCAAAAAGAATGAGAGTGGATGGCCCAGCCTGCACTTTGTGAACTGAATTGACATGAAAACTCATATCTGTGCAACAAAGTGCAATTTTTTAAACCTCACATTTGGCAGATGGAGACAGAAAGCCATGGATTCGTAAGCAAGAGAGAGGAAGGAGATTCTGATGAACAGATGGGCCAAAATATCCAAATAAAAAATAGAAATAGCCAGGAAATTCCAATCGATATGCAGAAAGTGGGGCTGAGAGCCAAGCTGCTCAGAAGAAGGCTACAAAAAAACTTTTGTGCCTCTCATTCAAAGTCATCGCTGAGGGAAAAAGCATTGATGAATTGTGGTATCATTCAAAATCAATAGGCTTCTCGACCTGACATGAAACAATAATGACATTTGCAAGACAATCACTTTCACTTTCTAACTTTATAGAAAGCGCTGACGGGCAAACACTTCAAACTTCAGCCGCTTCGGACAACCCGTGACCTCAAGATGAACAGCGTCCTTGCGCCCAACAACACAACAGTCAGGGTTTCCCCACAGGACTGCAATCTATTTGTGGCAGTGGGTTTGGGAGGAGGGGTCATTTGCATAATTGGACAATAGATAATATACAATACAATAGCTAATCAGGGTTCTTGCTCCGATACCCAGTGTTCATACACGGTACTTGAAAGCGAGCAGGCAAAAGAAAGCGCAACATCTAAACGGCTCACTGACCTCTGCGCCCCCTCTGTGTGCTACGCGTCGTCAGCCTTGTTAGGAATGGAATAGTTTCCACACTGTTCTGGATGGGCATGCTAGATTGCACACTGACCACCCCTTTCACTTGGAACCAATGCATCCTTCTGTCTGCTGGCTGAGGCGACGATTGGTTGACACCAGATCAGAACAGTACACCAACAAATAGTCGCTACACGATCTGCACCAGAAAGGCGATCGGTTCCGCACATGTGCAGAACACACCTACTGTACATCCGGCAGTCACGTGTTAAACAAACCGCATGCGTGATCTACGTCATTCGGCGATGCCAGGGAGAAGGAAGTCTAGGCTGCTGCCCCCGCAACCCCACCTCAGAAAGGCGGGAAAGGATGGATGGATGAAAAAATCTGAAATATGAAAAGTATCAATATTTTGATTTGAAAATCGACTTCGCGAAGAGCTGGTGTTGGTATGGATATTTAAAAATTGATCCGCACATCACTAGTGTGCACTCCTTAACGGCAATTATTTTCTCAACCACATGATTGTGCGTAGGCTTTTTTGCCGATAGAGTCCAACTCTCAATTTCTGACTCGGATGTTGACAAGACATATCGCCTGTGGTGGAATGAACACATACTGTATGTGTTGTGAAGCTAATGGATTGGGTACTGATTGGGACTTTGTACAAGTCGGGTAAGCAAACATCTGAGAGATACTCGCGACTGGGCATGGCAAAGCACGTCTCACAGAACTCCACACATCTGGTGAATCTGGAGTCTTGCAAGACAGAAAAGATATACAGTGCAATAAACTATTTGATTGATCGCTGGCTTTTGCCCTGGGGTGGTCATATTTGTGTTTTTTCAGTGCCGTCTGTCCCTGTTGCTTCTTGTCATTAATTCTCTCTGAATGAGGAGGGAGATGAAATTGGAAATATTGAAGGAAACAGTCTTGGTTCTACCTCGCATAACCAACGCTTTGCAATCATTGCAAATGACACGTTTAATATCCAAAGGAGACACTTGGAAATAATTCCAAACCGCAGGCATAATCTTTGTCAGGTAAAAAGCGAGCAAGCTTGTTACTGCATCCACCCATGCTTACGTTTACACGTTTCACGACGCAGTTTGATGAGACACGCCGGAAAGACCTTGGCTCAGGGGCTGCTCTTTCTCTCCAGTGCTGCCATTAGAATTGTTTGTATCTACTCCTTTTATTATGAAATTGTAAACCTTACTCGAGACTCTTAGCATTGTATCGGGGTGGACTTTGCCCTGCTAAAGGGTCAGGGCCTAACAGCCTCACTGGGAGAACACTACCTCTGTCTCATTATGCAGCACACACACTTGCTGTATATTGATGAAAAAGATATAGCGTGTATGTATAAGCCCGCCCGGAGCCAGGAACCACGGCGCTCCACCTGGGAGACCCGACCTTCCCCGCTAGCTGCTAAGCTAATGGAGATGTGTTTGCGTCCGGCTTTCCCGGCCAATTGTCTGCCAGCCGGTGACTTCCTGTAATGTTTCCCCACAGAGGAGATAATGGCGCTCTTGGCAGGAAGTAGACGAGCGGAGCGGAGACAAGCAGTAATTAAAGTAATGATGGCTTTTTACCAATGAACCACGTCAACATGTCAGTCACAAACAGAAATACGTTGCAAGTGTAATGCATGACCGTTTCCTCCTGGAATATTCTGTCAAGGTAGAGAGAAATCTTCCTGACTCTTGGGAAAATCCTCTTTGCCTGCGTCCAAATCTACACCAGGATTGACAGGGAGAAATGATGTCTGTCACACTTAACTTCTGCTTGAACTTCATTCCGACTTACACCGAACTGACAAGGAATAAACTGCTGGGTTTGGACACAAATTGCTAAATGTTGTCTTGTTATCCACTCATTTGTGTTTCAACGTGTTCAAAGTTTGCATGTGAATGCGTTAAAATTTGCCTACAATGTGTAACCTTCTGCATGTTCTTCCATTTCCCTTCTTGCTGTCGCGTATGCTTTTCCCTTTGACATCCATCAACATGAGCTCTGCCGAGCTTTTATCAAATGCACTTCTGCCAAAAGGCAAAGCTCTCAATTTACCAGTCGATCTTTGTTCAAAAGATCCCACCTAAGGTCATCAGCTTTGGGTAGTGACCAAAAGGACTTGATTGCGGGTACAAGCGAATGAAATGAGTAGGATGGCTGGGCTCTCCTTGGAGAAGCACTGTCATCTAGGAGAAACTTGGGAGTAGAACCTGTTACTTGGCATTGAAAGGAACCAGATGAGGTGGCTTGGGCATCTGGTTAGGATGCCTCTCAAATGCCTCCCTGGGGAGATTTGACACACTAGCCTGGGAATGCTTGGGGAACAGCCGGGATAAGCTGAACAAAGCAGCCAGGGAGAAGGAAGTCTGATGAAGATGGAAGGATGAAAAATCTGAAGTATGCAAAGTATAAATATTCTGATTTGAGAATCAACTTTAGAGCGTGAAAAGTTTGTATCGGTATGGACATTCAAATATCGATCCGCACATCACTAGTGTGAGCTCCTTTATGCATTTTGTGCAACGGAAGGCAATTATTTTCTCACCTAAATTATTGCGTGTAGGCGATGAAGATGAAAGAGGGCAATCATTTTGGCTATGGCAGGTCGTGGACAACTTGCTGCAAGATCTGTTGTAAGGAGCGTGTGGGTGTTTGGAATGGTGGGATGTTGCCATGAGCCACTTCACTGACACCAAGTATTTTACAACTTTTGTCTACATCGGTGTGTACCGTCACCCTGACATCGCACACGATAACCACGCCTTCCGATGGCGTGTAAGTTGGATATGTGCGACCTGACCCCTCAGACTGCAGTATATCAGATACGTGTCGGATTTAAATGTACAAGATCTGGATCACATTTGAAAAAATCGAACAAAGCCAAAGAAGCCAAGCGGTTCCATTCAACACATAATGCTTTGAAATTGTGTCTAGCACCGCATCGTCACAATATTACTACTCCTATGTCGTCAAGCGTGACCTTTGACATATTTAACATTTATTGTGTGAAAAATAACATAATGGCAACTTGATGACTCGTTTTTGATGAAACTGTCCATGGTTTGGAGGATCATCCCACAATATCATTGGTCCGATATTAGTATAAAAATCTGATATCTGTCATATCGGTATAAGTATTTTCCCTATAATGAAAACCAAAATAGCCAGGGGTCAATCGGCCACCGATTTCCGTGAAAAAGCATGAGATCAGCAAACGCCTTTCAATGCCGATCCCAAAAAACGATCAGTGTCGTCATCACGGCGATCATTTGGTGCCCCCTACATCTTTGGCAGCGTCGTCTTCCCACTTTCACAAAACAAGTTCCACACGGCAGACATGTTTGTTATTATTTGCAAACGCATACCATGGAAGCTATCTTGCGGGGGGTAGCACGTTAAACAAGACAATTCCAAATTTGCATTTCAAATTGCAAAGACTCACGTTAACAAAAAAGTATACACAAAAAACATAATACTACAATATAAAAGGCATTGTTTGCAATTTTGGAACATTGTTTGCATGTTACCAATAGTGCTTTCATGTCTAGATTCGCCACAATTAGTAGGAAAAGTTGTGGTGCAGGCTGACTACATTCAACTATAGCTATCATTAGCAGCTAAACTTGACCAAATTGCTATCATTCGCTGGCAGACATTTATGATGAAAAGTTTTGGCAGCCGCTAAACTGTCGCAAACAGTCCCAGTTAGGGATCAGATATGAAATACAAAATCTGATAAGTGTTACCAGCAAGTGGCATCAGCCCATGCACCAGCTGTTCAATCCTAACACTGGCTGTTCAAATATCAATAAATTACCACACAAAACACACACGACCGATTTACATGGGACTGACAAGGAAGCCCCTGAAAACCCTTTTCGTGTCTTTCGTCCCATCAACAGCCTCCCTATGCACACATAGACCAATCCCCCCACCATCCGTGTGGCAGATCAAGGTGAAGAAGAAGACGCGCTTGTAGGGGGCTGTGAAAATGCCCCAGGGGAACAGTCACACCTTTGTTGCCGTGCACCCCCCACCCCCAGTGGTGCTGATTCAAATAGCTAACCAGCTAAGCCTTTAGGTGACATCGTACATGTCTCTCTGTCACAGGTTACCCACATCGACGTGCACTACATCCAGAACCAAGATCTCTATTTGCGCTATGTCACCCCCTGATACTGAGACCACCACCATCTCGTCCTGACGTGCTTTCAGAGTCTCCAGGTGTTGCAGGTAGTACCGTAGTACTTCCTGTCCTTCATGTCCCTTCGTACACTTCCGTGTTTATACACAAAAAATCCATGAGTGTTTTTACCTGAGCTTCCCCAAATTCAGTATTTCCAAAAATTAGAATATTGTGAAAGGGTTCATTATTCAAGGCACCTAGTGTTGCATTCTAATCAAATAACTCAAAAAACCTGCAAATCCCTTCAGATGGTCTCTCAGTCTAGTCCTGTATGCTACACAATCGTGAGAAAGACTGCTGACTTGACAGTTGTCCAAAAGACCATCACTGACACCTTGTGACACCACAAGGAAGGCAAGACACAAAAGGTCATTGCTAAAGAAGCTGGCTGTTCACAGAGCTCTGTGTCCAAGCATATTAACAAAGTCACAGGGAAGGAAACCGTCCAGTGTAAAGTTTCCACAGTCAGTGAGGGTTTGGGGAGCCATGTCATCTGCTGGTGTTGCTTCACTGTGTTTTCTGAGTTCAAAGGTCAATGCAGCACTTCAGGCTTCTCGCTGCTCTTCAACTTTATGGAGATGCAGATTTCATTTTCCAACAGGACTTGGCACCTGCACACAGTGCAAAAACTACCAGTATCTGGTTTAACCACCATGTTATCCTTTTCCTTAATTGGCCAGCAAACTCACCTGACCTCAACCCCATAGAAAGTCTATGCCGTATTGTAAAGAGGACAATGCAACACGACAGATACAACAACGCTGAAGAGGTGAAGGCCACTATCAGAGGAAACTGGGCTGAGCAGTGCCAGAGAATGATGGATTCCATGTCACGCCGCATTGCTGCAATAATCCAGGATCCCCGACCGAGAACTGGCTGCTGTACATGTTCACACTTTTTATGTTCATACTTTTCAGTTGACCATCATGTCTAAAATCATTTTTTTATTGGTCATAATAGTCTAATTTCAAGGAAATATGCATAAACATATCTTACATACATTCATTACACACTTGCTATTTTTCAAATGTTTTTTTTAATTTTGATTTACCTGAGACTGCTCCCACCTCCCTGTACTATACAGTAGGGACGGGAAACTCAAAAGGATACTTAAGTCACTTGCGCAAGTTCCTATATGACATATAACACAAGCCATGGAGGAGCATGACTAAGTATGCATCCAATCCTTGGGGAAAAAATGACATTTTTGCAAGCTTATTTGTCACTGAGCCATGTCCAGCCAACAATATACTTCCCAAGCAATAACAGATATTACTTGCTGGTTGGCTTTTAGCTTTTCTATGCTGCTCCCTGTTACTTGTGCTGTGTGCACTTCTCCTATAACCTACACCCACAGTGTATTAATACCAACATGTCTGCCGGTACGATGTCAGGACAGGTGCGATGTCACCTGAAGGCTTAGCTGGTTAGCTCTTTGAATCTGCTTTGGGTGGATAAAGAATGCCTTGTGTTTTAAAGCCTCTCCAGCAGCAATGCTTGACAATGGTCATTTCAATGGTCATAGTGGGATGCTCTGGATGGCTTGGTCTCATGGAGCTCCTCCACATTCTAGACATTGTACGTATCAATACCATGTGGAACAGTATTTTAATGATTTTGTCAAAAAAAAGCTATAGGTGCATAAGAAAAAGGTGCCACAGGGACGCCATCCTAGCACACTTGTTTTTTGCTTGCTGCTCCTGGTAATAGTCTAGGGTGCGCTCCGCAGTTTGGCCAGCATTCCTGAGCTTTCTATTATGGTTGGACAACCGTAATCATGTGAGCTAAACCTGCCTCGCTGGGGAAACCTTATGTTGACATCTGCAAGGTTTGCAAAGAAGAATTCATTAACTGATGGTAATTCATTCAGGGTCATTTTCAGCGTCCCCTTAAGTCTTGCCAGGTGCACCATCTTCTCAGCATAAATGGGTAGCCAAGTTTTTAACAACTTTGATGCAGCGTCCCCATGCAGGGCAGAACTATACAGAGGAAAACCACATTTTCAAAAGAAATTCAATGTGACACCCCAATTAAGACATAAACAATGCATCCTCTACCACATGTATGTTGATCCTAAACTTACCATGCCTTCCGTGTTCCAACTCTTGTCCCTAAAGCAGAATCCCATTTTGATTGACAGTGAAATGAGCGAATCACCAATCTTGAAGTATAAACCCCCATGGTACCATCGTAGAGGTTCGACGCGGCAAGACTTTTTCAGACATCCTGACAGTTGGAACAAAAAGGTCAAGTGGTAGACCCTAAAAAATGTCACCGGCCCTGAGCTGAAGGACCCCAATGGCTGTCCATCAAAACACCATCCTTGGCCCAAGTGAAGATTATTACTGCCCAATAACAGACACCGTCTACCAGAAGGAAGGCATTAAGAAGAAAAAAGGTCTTCAAACGCCTCGTCTGCTGTAAGGCCACAAATTGGGTGTTTGGAAATTTTGCAGGAAAGCACAGAACATGGGACACTGAAAGGTAGATGAAAGTTTTATTCTCTGGTGAGAAAAAACTACAAATTTGACGGTCCTGGTGGCCTCCAATGGTAATGGCATGACAAGGAGATCCCATCCGGATGTTCTCCACGCAACACTGACAAAAAGTGTGTGCATGTATACATATGAATGTATGTGTGTATGCATGTACAGTGAGGGAAAAAACTATTTGAACCCCAGCTGATTTTGTAAGTTTGCCCACTAACAAAGAAATGATCAGTCTATAATTTCAATGGTAGGTTTATTTGAACAGTGAGAGACAACAATGACAAAAAAAATCCTGAAAAATGCGTTTCAAAAAGAGTTATAAATTAAGTTGCATTTCCATGAAGGAATTAAGTATTTGATCCCCAATCCATCAGCAAGATGTCTAGCTCCCAGGTGGATCTTATACAGGTAACGAGCTGACATTGGCAACCCTCTCAGCTCGTTACCTGTATAAAAGAGACCTGTCCACAGAAGCAATCAATCAATCCAGATGCCAAACTCTGCACCATGGCCAAGACCAAAGAGCTTTCCAAGGATTGAGCACAGGGCCCACTACAAGACGTCGGGCCTGTTTCTGATTGTTTGGTCAAAAACATACACACCAGTGGCCTGCTGGAGGTCAATGTATTGTTTTTTCTGTGTAATATTTACTGCCATTTAAACATTTTAATGCTCAACGAAGGCTTACTTTGTGAACTTTCAGCACATTTTCTTATCCGCCTCACCTTTTCTGTAGCTTAGTGTTTTCTGTCTTCTGTCCAAACGTTGGAAGTGATCTAAAGATCTACTCGTTTGAGCACCTCGCAATGTTTGAGTCTCCACATCCACAAAGTCTTTGAACTGAACATCATAAAAACTAAAATACGTCGAGCCTAATAAAAAATCCCAACGGATTTTGGCGCGAGATGCCCCTTGTAATGGAAAATTCCAAATATTCCAAACTTTTTAGGTGATGGTAAATATCTGTATGTTTCACTTTAAAATACAAAGAGTAGACATTTCAAATTTACAGCATGGAAAGAGTTTACAGTGAAATGTGAAAAAGCACAAAGAAGCCAAACACTTACCACTTCCTCACTGAATGGCAGGAGAAAATGTTCTCACTCATGCCAGAAGCCATGCAGTGTGACGCTAATCTGTCATGTGTCAATAATAAAACATTACTAACTACGAAAATCCTGCATATACCTTTAATATTTCGGATTAATAAAATGCCATAGTCAATCATGAAACAGCAATCACTTATGGACATTGTTGGGTATCAACAAAACTTGATAGTGCAAGGAACGACTGTGCACTTTTAACAACTGGAGGGAGCACAAACACCTAACTAACTAACTTGTTGGCATTTCAGCGCAAGGCAAATTGAAGTAAAACGATTGCTAGGTTAGACAAAAAACGTACAAAATTGGATTTCCAAAGTTTCAGCTAAACAAAATGAATATTTCTTTTGTAAATGTATGAATAAATACTACAGTCTTTTAATTCGTAAGAATTATTGCCACACGAATGATGCAGGTTTGAATCCTTTCATCCCGACCATGCAGTGTTAGCGTTCAAATTTTGCACATCCAGGCACAAAATTGTTGCAAAAAAAAGCTAAAATTTCAAGAAAAACGCAGAACGCGGTGCTAGGAAAAACGTCATTATCGGCGTGTAAATAAACGGGAACCTTGGCTGAAAGTGAAAGATCATCTATGTGAGGTGCTAAAAGATGTTGCATTTTCTTTTATGCAACATCGGACTCGTGGACTTTTTTAATCAGAGCTTTTTGTGCTTGCGCTGTGACTCTTTATTCACATTTAAAGAAAATATTTATTTAAGGTGTTTAATTTAATTCGGCGCTCGTTTTAAACAGAATGATTGACTGTCATTGAATTTGTCTGAATGAGGAAGACGCTGACCTCCAGTCCAACAAAATGAGTTTTCAGAAGGCCGGGACACGACACATGCACGCACACATTTTCCCTGTGAGTCTTGCTGACATCTTGATGTACTCTAAATGGTCTAGACATGCCGTTCTTTCCCCCCTGTTGGAAATTTCATAGCCAAAACTGCACATTCACAGTTTTCATGAGTGTAAAAGGCATCTGTGGCGCCCCCTATGGGTTGTTGTTCAAATGCTTTGAAAGACATGCAAACATACACATAATACACATACACTCAAAGTTTAATCGACATTAGACAAATGTGCAACAACTTATGGAAAGGAATTATGCAATTAAGTTTTAAATGACTGACGGCGGCCATGTTTTCCACCAAGTGCTTTTTAGTACCTTAAAGTTGTGCACTAAATACCACGGCCATTTTTGTTGCAGAACCTAAAGTTACATTGGGTGTTTTTTGGAGCACACTGAGCTGTGTGAGAAATTTCAAGTCATTTGAACAACTTATTGGGGTCAAAGTTTGATCTTTTTTCACCATTTTACGCGCAGTGGCTCAGGAGTAGACGTGTTAGCACTTGCGTTGAGTAGAAAATGATCCTTCCATATAAAGCACCACACGGTCACCTACCACAACCGAGTGAGTCGGTGGCGTGCTGCCCGTACGGCGAGAGTGCATCAATAAAACGAAAACTCAGGTATACAAATCTGCAGAAGTGCCTACAGCTTGTTTTATATGCTTTCTTGTATCTGTATTTGTATTCATCAATGTATTTTGCTATGTCTCCATTGTAATATATATTTGTATTTGATTCCAGATGCAATGCATATTGGTATTTACGGGACGTATACGCCTGGGTCGCATCTGTGCATGTGCTGCCTGAGGTCACGGTTGGGCTCTTAATCTCGTGCCATGGAGAGCTGAGACACTGCAGGTTTTCTTCCCAGCCGGTCACTAGAGCGGGTGACTGAATTGATGAGCTCCCTACCTCAAATTGAAAAAGGAGTTGGTTATTAAAATCAGCTTCTGTAGTGACCGGCTGGAAAGAAAACCTGCAGGGTCTCGGCCCTCCATGGCACCAGTTTGAGACCCCTGATCTGCATGCTGGCAAAGTCTTGTAGTGAGCGGCTACATCCTGTAAGTCACTTTTGACTTACAAGATGTACGTTGGTTGACGTACATCCTGTACATACTGTAGGTGAGTTTTTTGGCAAAGAAAAAGGAAATGGAACCTTGTTTGTCTGACTAAGAATGCGCTTCCATCTCCAGTGTGTGGCGGTGATGGGAACGCTGGCCCGACTCCTGACGCCACTGATGGGAAATGTTCCTTGATAGCTCTTCCATCAGGCGGCACGCAGCACAAATTGATCCACTTCCTCCTCTCCGTTTCACTTACTGGAACGTGTCCACGTGTGTTTTGGTTGCTGTGTTTACCGGGCGCGGTGACAGTTATCAAGTCTGGGCCCGATTGCGCCGACGGGGGAGTGAAGGGGAGGTGCGACTCGCAGGGTCACTGCGGCGCACAAAGCTCAAGTTTAATGACTCCTCATGCATATGCCGGGGATTTCAAACACTTTCCGAAATGCGCGATCCGCCATCTGCTCTGCGATTTAATTAAATAGTAGCCTGTGGAAAGTTGGACGGGGACTTTACAAGTTTTTTGCTCAAGTTATTAATGAGCCTGCAATTTATTCATGCAGCCAAACAACAACAGGAAGAAAAAGAAAAGCTTGATGGGACGCTGTCAGAAACGTGATTGCATAACATTGATGGCGCAAAACGATAAACAATTTGTTTGTTGGCATGGAATTTCATAACAGGAGTGTCCAAACGTTTTTCAGGGAGGGAATGAAAGGATGCAACAGTGCCACTATTTTATAAAGCAACACATGACCTGCAAAACCTGCATCTCAACTTTGTCATATTGGTGAAAAAGTATATTATTAATATCATTTTCACTCTTTTTTCCCCCATTTTTGCATTATTTTCTAAATATTTCAACTTTCATGTGAAATAATCGTCATCATTTTTTAATGACTTTATTCCCACAAAGTTATGACTTTTCCTTAACCTAATTTTCTATTTTTTGTTAATCATTTTAAACAAGTATATTTTCAAATAAAAGGAAAATAGCTACCTTTGTAGCAAACACCGATTCACGCACTACAGACCAGTTTCTTTAATGCCACATTTTATTGAATCACCAAAATTCAATTCAGCAACTGGTTGGATACATTTCTAAGTAAGAATGAATCACTAACAGACAGCAAATTCGGGTACAAACCTAACATTTCAAATTCCATGGCACTAATTGAAATAAATTAGGATAATTACCAACGCTAGAGAGTGCGCAGCTGCAGTATTTATGGATTTAACAAAAGCATTTGATACAATGAATCACAATACCCTAATTAACAAGCTAGAAAGGTATGGAATCAGAGGGTTAGTCTCTTGTTTAAAAACCTACGTGGCAAACTGGAAGCAATATGTGAAGCTAGGAGAATACACCTTTGCAAGCCTAAATATATCATGCGGCGCACCCCAAGGGTCAATAATGGGGCCAAAACTGTTCTGTAAAGCCACAAAAGACATAAAACTAGTATCATTCGCAGACAACACTATTGCATTATGTTCTGAGTTCTAGATTTACTAAAAAAATCACAGATTAAATGACTGTACTGAAAAATATGGTTTTTAACGGAACAGTCCTTTAACGGCACTCATTTTTTGGACGCGCGATTAACGTGCACGCGTCTTGTTTATCTATTTAAATATCAATATCTAGATACTTTATTATACATTCATTCATTCATTCATTTTCTGTACCGCTTATCCTCAATAGGGTCACGGGGATGCTGGAGCCTATCCCAGCAGACTTTGGGCGTGAGGCGGGGTACACCCTGGACTGGTCGCCAGTCAATCGCAGGGCACATATAGACAAACAACCAGTCACACTCACATTCATACCTAAGGACAATTTAGAGTCACCAATTAACCTAACATGCATGTTTTTGGAATGTGGGAGGAAACCGGAGTACCCGGAGAAAACCCACACACGCACGGGGAGAACATGCAAACTCCACACAGAGATGCCCAACGGAGATTTGAACCCAGGTCTTCCAGATCTCCTGACTGTGTGGCCAATGTGCTAACCACTCAGCCACC
>QODF01000044.1:1345129-1372379 GCA_024372805.1 Oostethus manadensis
GACCTGGAAAAGGCATTCGACCGTGTCCCTCGTGGTGTCCTGTGGGGGGTGCTCCGGGAGTACGGGATTGATGGTCCGCTTCTACGTGCCATTCGGTCCTTGTACAATCGAAGCAGGAGCCTGGTTCGCATTGCCAGCAGTAAGTCGAGCTTGTTTCCGGTGAACGTTGGCCTCCGCCAAGGCTGCCCTTTGTCACCGATTCTGTTCATAATCTTCATGGACAGAATTTCTAGGCGCAGTCAAGGTGTTGAGGGAGTCCAGCTTGGTGACCTTAGGATCTCGTCTCTGCTATTTGCAGACGATGTGGTCCTTATGGCCTCATCAGGCTGTGACCTTCAGCGTTTACTGGAGCGGTTTGCAGCTGAGTGTGAAGCTTCTGGGATGAGACTCAGCACCTCCAAATCCGAGGCCATGGTTCTCAGTCGGAAACGGGTGGACTGTACCCTCCGGGTTGGGAGTGAGGTCTTGCCTCAGGTGGAGGAGTTCAAGTATCTCGGGTTCTTGTTCACGAGTGAGGGAAGGTTGGAGCGTGAGATCGACAGACGGATCGGTGCAGCATCTGCAGTAATGCGGTCGCTGTACCGGACCGTCGTGGTGAAGAGAGAGCTGAGCCGGAAGGCAAAGCTCTCTGTTTACCGATCGATCTACGTTCCCACCCTCACCTATGGTCATGAGTTATGGGTCATGACCGAAAGAACGAGATCGCGGATACAAGCGGCGGAAATGAGTTTCCTTCGTAGGGTGGCTGGACTCACCCTAAGAGATAGGGTGAGGAGCTCGGCCATCCGGGAGGAGCTCAGAGTAGAGCCGCTGCTCCTTCACATCGAGAGGAGCCAGTTGAGGTGGCTCGGGCATCTAGTCCGGATGCCTCCCGGGCGCCTCCCTGGTGAGGTGTTTCGGGCATGCCCAGTCGGGAGAAGGCCCCCGGGAAGACCTAGGACACGCTGGAGGGACTATGTCTCACAGCTGGCCTGGGAACGCCTTGGCGTCCTCCCGATGGAGCTGGAAGAGGTCGCTGGTGACCGGAAAGTCTGAACTTCCCTACTGAAGCTGCTGCCCCCGCGACCCGGACCTGGATAAGCGGAGGAAAATGGATGGATGGATCTAAGTATTATATAATAAAATAATACAAAAAATATAAGTATTAAAGACAGTATGAGATAAACAGTAGCAGCGTATTTACAAATAGCGTGTAAAAATATATGTATAAAAGTACACAAGTAAAGTACCTGCGATTAAATGTGATCAATTATGAGTGATTATTGAGTGATTAATCGTGATCAAATATTTTAATCGATTGACAGCCCTAATAAAAACTGAATAATCCTGAAGTAAAACTAAAATAATTTTATTTCTTGATAGCAGAAAGGATACATAGGCGCATATACAAATTAATGGCGTGGGCAATGACAAAGTGAATGAAAATAAATTTTACATTTCTATAATAGATGACAAAATAAGTTGGAAATCCCACGTTAAAAATATACGACATAAAGTGGCAAAACTCGTACTAGACCAAAACTGACTCCAAACTCTCTGTTGTTCTCCAGTCATACCATATGTGAATTATTGTGCGGAGATCTAGAAAAATAACCATAAAGCTGCTCATCAAGAAACCCCTATTCCTTAAATCGCAACTTTTTAAATGTGTTGATCTGGTAAAAATCCAAACAGCTAAAATTATGCATGAAGCAAAACGAGTCCATCACGGACCTCGCCCCCTAGTGAAGGTGAAAGGTATGAGCAATGCATTCATGGCAACGTTCTGTAACCCGTCAAGTCGTGTTTGCAATGAGGGATAGCCTCGTTCTTCCCTTCCGCTGCAAGTATTTTGACGCGTTGCATTTACATGTGTCAGATCCCAGCGCCGGCTTTCCCTCTAAAAATAAACCCTCCGCATTGGCTGCCATAACAAGTCAAAAATGTCCGCCGTGGAAAAAAAACGGGAGCGTTGCGGTGTCACGTCTAATGAGTGGTAGAGATAAGCTAGCAGGCGTTCCATAGGCCAGCCTTTGTCTGCTGCTGCAGGTGACGATGTGGGCCAGCAATAATGAGAACAAATGATTGATTTTTTTTGGTGGAGAGGAGAACTCTGCAGGCAGCGCTCACTGGGATTCTGGAACAACTAAAAAACAATGCCCTGTGTTTGTGCCAGCAAACTGTTTATGCATTAATCTACAAAGCAGATGTTGGGTCTTAACATGAACAGCACATCCCCCTGCTATTCACGGGGGTTACTTCCCAAGTACACTGGTCAATGCCAAAAAACCCTGTTTTTGGATGGATGTCTATTTTTCTCATTTCCCCACACCACAACATCTGCAATAAAAGTGATTGTTGTAATGATTAGATTACTAGCTGATGAATGTTAAGGTGCCCTGCGATTGACTGGCGACCAGTCCAGGGTGTACCCCGCCTCCCGCCCAAAGTCAGCTGGGATAGGCTCCAGCATTCCCGCGACCCTAATGAGGATAAGCGGCTTAGAAAATGAATAAATTAATGAATGAATGAATGTTAAGCATTTTTCAGTTAAAAAAAATGCATGATTGAGTTGCATTTAAATCCTATTTATCCTCCCCAGACACCCAAAAATCTGAACAAGAAAATGCCTTTTATAGAAAATTAAACAAAATGATCAAACTTACAGCTCCAATGTCAGTAGCTGACTGGCAGATAGAGGGAAGAGTTGTATGTAAGATGTGTAGCGAAGCCCGTTTTTGCTCATCTAGCTAGTGGCGGGTCAGAGATGTTATTATGTCCATCAGGAAGGATGTTATTCCTTTAGGACGTCATGAACGAGCTTCTCACCCAAAAGTAAAGTAAACAAAGGAGCCGGGATGGATTTTTCTTACATTTGGTGCTCCTAAAAAAGCTCTGAGAACATAACATGGCTTGGATCTAAATTTATACTGGGACACTTTTCTACATTAAATCCTCACCTGCCTTTTCCACAGTCTTGCATTCAATTTGCACCTCTACCAAAACTCTACCGCTTATGGAGATTGTTGGGTGTTCGTGCAGCAGACAAAATGAGACACGCGAGAAACGGTCCCTTCAGCTAAATAAAAGCTCAGCTTTCTTTTTTTAACGCTGACGCTTCAAGTCAACGTCACGCCCAAGCGGTGCCACAATAAATACGGTAAATAAGTAGCAGCCGTAGGAAGGCAGTAGACGGCCGGCATGGTAAGCGTGCATTTAAACGCTTTGCACGCCGCATTAAGCAACCTGGAGCGTTTGCATTGATGCAGGAAAGGTCGAAGAGGGGACACGTTACAGCGCCATACAGACTGTGGGGAAGCTGCAGAGTCACGTGACTTTGCGCAGCGTTGGTGACAATGAGCAAGAGTTTTCCTTCACAGGTTGTGGTTATATGAAAATATTAATAAGGGGCGCTTAAACGGTGCACTGCGCTTTCATTTATCTGGCGAAACACAGCCTGCGCTTCGTTCCTCCCTGAAGCATTCATCTTTGCTGTTGCGTTTGTGACAGCTGGAACACAGACAGGAAGTACCTCCTCCCCGCTGGGGATTTTAAGTTTTACCTTGGCCTCATTCACTTTGTCCACTTACAGACAAGACCACCTTTTCACAAGCAGACCTGTTCCTGCTAGCCATTCCTAAAGCTAACAAATTTGTTGACACTACAATCTTTGACTTGAGCAATGACATTGACAGTAGCGGCGTTGAGACCGGCCCTTTTATGTGGCAGAAGTACCCCCCAGATTATTTTACTCTTAGAGCTGTGAAATGAGTCCAAAAGTCTCAAGGACAGTTTACAATTGAATTCAAACAGAAGTTGATGCAAAGTATTGCAATGCCAGCAATGGAGAGAGCGATTAGCTGTGAAGGTTTACCAAAGTCAATCAGATCTCCTGAAAGAGGAACCCATCCATCCATCCATTTTCTTCAGCTTATCCGAGGTCGGGTCGCGAGGGCAGCAGTCAAAACAGGGAAGCCCAGACGTCTCTCTCCTTGGCCACTTTGTCCAGCTCTTCCCGGCAGATGCCGAGGCGTTCCCAGGCCAGCTGAGAGACATAGTCTATCCAGCGTGTCCTGGGTCTTCCCCGAGACCTCCTACCGGTTGGACGTGCCCTGAACACCTCCCCAGGGAGGCGTCCGGTAGGCATCCTAACCAGATGACCGAGCCACCTCATCTGGCTCCTCTCAATCCGGAGGAGCAGCGGTTCCACTCCGAGTCTCTCCCGGATGACAGTGCTTCTCACCCTCTCTCTAAGGGAGCCACCCTGCGGAGAAAACTCATTTCGGCCGGTTGTACCCGCAATCTTGTCCTTTCAGTCACTACCTAAAGCTCATGACCATAGGTGATGGTATTTAAACTCCTCCACTTGAGGCAGGACCTCATCCCCTCCCCTGAGCCACCACCTTATCGTGGTGGAGGAGTTTGCGTGTCCCAATGATCCTAGGAGCTAAGTTGTCGGGGCTGTCATGCCCCTGGTAGGGTCACCCATGACAAACAGGTCCTAGGGGAGGGACCAGACAGAGAGTGGCTCAAAAGACCCTGATGATGATTAAAAACATTGGACTTCGTTTTCCCTTGCCCGGACGCGGGTCACCGGGGTCCCCCTCTGGAGCCAGCCTGGATGACGAGCGTCTGGTGGCCTGGCCTGCACCCACGAGGCCCGGTCGGGCACAACCGACCGGGCAATTCGTGTTGCCCCCCGGCTCCAAGCCTGCACGCTGGAGGTAAACCCGGTAAGCGAGAAGGGAATTTTCCCTATGCCTTCGGGGGGGGGGACGGGTCCTGACTGTTGTTTGTGCTAATGCACTAAACAGCAGTTCAGTTCAGTGGTTATGGTCAAAGAGGAACCCAATGTGGTGTAAACCCCCGTTTTTAGTTGTGGTGGATATTAGTTTAAACTGTCCCCAGTCAGCCGGTATGACCATAGGCAAGGGTAGGGAACATAAAACAACGTGCAAATTGAGAGCTTTGCCTTCTGGCTGTCACATGTCGCTCGGCGCGGCATAGTGTAACGACCCCGAGGATGCAGAGAGCTGGACGTCAGGCGGGGAGGTCGGAGGAATCTTTTAATGATAATGCTGCCAAGCAGCGGCAGGAACAAAACAAAGATACGAAAGGAGGGAAAAAGTACCAACTGACAATGAGCCGACGCCCGACTGGCGCACGCACCAGAAAATAAATAGCAGGGAAAACAGGTGCACGTAATTAACTGAGTGAAGAAATTAGGAAACGGCCCAGAAACACACAAAAACCAAAACTATCACGATGACATACAGATGGTGACACTGCTTCCGCTCTTTCTTCACCACGACTCTCCGGTACAGCGACCGCATTACTACGGGCGCTGCACGGATCCACCTGTTGACCTCCCACTCCACTTTACTCACTCACGAACAAGACCCGAGATACTACCTTGGGTGCAATTCACCCTTTTCCCACCGAGAGCCATGCTCCCAGATTTGGAGGTGCTGAGTCCCAAAGGGTTCAACAAAGACCAAAACGTACAAAAACCAAAGCAATCACCTGTCCACACCGTTACTGTTACCACAAAATTCCACATACCAAAGATGAACTACACCATAACCGACATAGTCTTCCAGTATCGGAGGAATATTTTCTCCAATACGGAATCATACAAACCCTTCCGATAAGCAAGGATTCCCTTCTTTTAGCGGGCTTTCTAGCCGGATCAGGTGTGCCCCATTACGTGCAATAATTAGCTGCCTCTTTTTATCGCCCAGAAAAGAGAAAGACGTGCCTTTATGTTTCCCGTAAGGATTGTGGAGGATGTTTTCCTTTAAAGATAGCGTCCATCAAACATGAGCGCTATGATATTGTAGATGCAGCTGCTGTAAGGTAGCAGAGTCAGGGAGGGATTTCTTCATCCTCGCCTTGCAGTCATCTTTTCCCTCGCTTCACCTGTCTATTAGTCACTCAGGATTACCCTCGCTGTCAGAAGTGGAATAAATACAGCTGGGGGAAGAGTGATATAGCAAGAGCAGCACCTCTTCATTTATTCATCTCCTATCATCTAGGAGGCGAGATCGGAGCAGGGAACACCGTCGCAAAGTTTATTAAAGCCGCGGCCCCCGAGGCGCAGAGCAAACAAGAAGGCTTAAAAATGAATGGTGGCAAGGAACACGACAAAAATCAATGCGAGCAGCATGTGGGCAGAAAAAAAAACTTTTACAAGAACACTCCCCCATCCAGCCACCCCAAAAAACGAGGAGTCGCAGCAGACTGAAGCCTTGGCTTTCGGCTTAGCTGTCACAGAGTTCTGACGTCGCTTCTTTAAACGCGTATGTGGGACTATTTACCAATTACTTCTGCACGTAACCCGCTGCCAGGCCTGGGGGGTCGTCGCTCTTTTTCAAATCTGGAAATGGCTCCCCTGACTACGGCGCTACACATTCTGCTCCTTTTTGTGATTCCTTGGCGCACTAAAATGGCATATTTGTTCAACCGTGGCCCACACAAATGTAGACATAAGATGAAAGTCAAAAAACAGTCTCTGAACTTAAAAGGGATCCTATCTTGTCTGTTTTAGGAGCTTTCAAAATGATATTGGGACGCTAAAGTACTTTTCTTCTGCACACCGGGGCACTTGGAGAATGTGTCTGTTCACAGTGCACCTTGATGGGACACGCCTGGTGGCTACACCCACTTTATATCCTGGTTCCACTGACCTCCGGGGCGGCACCCCGAGGCTGCTTGGAGAGGGTGTCCGACCACAGTGCACCTTGCTGGGCCACGCCAGGTAGCTCCGCTTACTCTATATTCTGGTTCTATCAACATCCTGGGTGGAACACCAGGGCGCTCAAAGAGTGTCCAAAACCCCCCCTGGGACACGTCAGGTGGCTCCACCCCCTTTATATTCTTGTTCCACCGATCTCGGGGGCGGCACACCCGGGCACTCACAGAGTGTGCCCGACCACAGTCCACCTTACTGGGGCATGCCAGGTGGCTCCAACTTCTTTAGATTCTGGTTCCACTGACTGCCCAGGTACCGCTGCTTACTCTATATCCTGGTTCTATAAACAATAACAACCATGGTGACAACCACAATATAAATAAACAACCACAACAATGACTGAGCAAAATGGTCAACAAAGAGAATGAGGACAACACAGCTATGCAACCCTTACCACACCCCTCCCAGAGCCAGAGACAAACCAAATTTTTTCAGGTACATTACTTCCAGGCTTTTGTGGGTCACATAAAATGAATGGGGGCTGGATGTGGCCCCCGGGTATGAGTTTGTGGATCTCCCAAAACAAAAGTTTTTTGTTTTTTTTCCATTTATCCATTTCCTTCCGCTTATGTGAAGACAACTGTCTCAGTAGGATAGCCCAGACTTCCCAGTCTCTGGATATCTCTTCCAGTTCCACCAGGAAGACATCAATACGATTCCAGGCCAGCTTTGAGACATAATCCTTCCAGCCTGTCTTAAATCTGCCCATGGGGCCTTGTCCTGGCTGGGCATGCCCAGAACACTTCACCAGGGGGGCGTCTGAGAGCCACCTCGACTAGCACCTCTCAATTGTTTTAATCAAGATTAAAACATATGTACTTTAAACCCAAGAAAAAACATCATTAATCAGTTTTTAATAGGACTATTGAGAGTCCCTGGAAATCTCAGGGCCCCAGACAATTGTTTGCCAAACGCTGTCCATGGTTTGACTTGACTTGAATTGGCCAAACAGCTGTCCCCAAAGTATCTAGAGCAGAGGAGCAGTGACTGTGAGTCTTCGGTTCCCCAAAAACAAAAACATCTTCCCATTGCTACCCGTTTAAATGCACAATTCCTACATCCAGAAAAACAAAAAACGGTACCCACCAGTCACCGGTTACTTCTGGAGACCTGGCAAGTTGCCACACCCAGACTTTCTCAAGTTGGGACATGGGAAATTCCAAAGATCACGTGGAAATCACGGAAAGTTCTTGCATCCAAGCGTTCACAAGATTTAGGAGTGGCATCACTCAACAACACAAAATTTGAAACATATAGGCACCAAAAAAGTTTCAAATTTAAAGCTGGGTGTCCTGCCATTACATTACCGGAAAAAACCCAAAAGACTACCGCCCACCCCCCACCACAAGCGTTGATAATTACTTTCATTTAAAAACATGACAGCAGCTTTTGCAGCCTTTTTGAAGTTCATTTCCTTTTTAATGATCGCCCAATCAAAGCTGGTGGCTGAAAACTAATCAATAAGATAAGAAACTAGTGGTGGTAAACACAGGCTAAGTATCCTCAGAAAGCAGGATTTTCTGGGTTCTAGCTAGGACGCAAGAAGCCGTCAGACTCCCGCCCGCTGACCTTCACTTCCTTTAATAATTACACTTATTGTTGGGCTGCAGCTGACTCCGCTGCCCCGAGGAGACCATTAAAGCACATTTCTCAGCTCCGTGCAATGCAAACACTCGCTGTGCATTAATTAGCCAGAAATGGCCTTGAAAGGAAAAAAGATTTCAGGCATAGGATAGGTGCTCATGTATTATTGGTAGCATTACCCGAGGGCACAAAAGTCATTGGGATAATTAGCATGGGAGTAATGATGCAAGCGCAAACGGCTGCCGTTACCTTCATGGGTTGGATATTTACTTGTCTGCCAAGGAAAGCATGACGGGACGCTTTCTAAGTGTTGGCTATCCTGCTGGTACGTAAAAGAGGTCACCCTCATCAGAAGACGGCATGGTGTTAAGTGGCTGTGCTTAGTGCTTTATAATCAAATCAAAACCTAGTAGCCCCCCCGAGGTTTTTCCGCTACCAATCCAACCGCCTAAAACATCTACACTGGAAATTCATCCGGTCAAAGTTTCCTGTGCAAGGGCAGGGGCAAGCAGTAATGGACCGAGGGGAAAAACCAAAACGTAGCAAAAGATTAAGCCAAGATAGTCCAACCTTGCTACCCCCTGATGGCACGATGGGTAAGTAAACTGCCGCCAATGTCCCCATGTTTGGAACTTTTTGTCACACGTTTGCTTTCTTCGCTGGCTGTTATGCATCTTGAGTGAGTGCAAAACGTTATCATCACACATGACAGTCTTGCATACTCAGGAGTATTAGGGTGACTATAAAACACACACTTTATAGCAATACACTGGTTTACGGTGGTTAATTGGTTCCAGACCCGACGGCGATGTGTGAATTCCCACCAAGTAAGACTCAATATTAATAAATGGAATATTTAGTAAATTTTTATGACTTCCAAAATACGATTTTCTCCCTTATTAGAGCCCTGTGGACATGAAATAATGCCACGTGGCTAACGCGCAGACTACGGGATCACTGCAGGGACATAAGATAATAAGATAATAATATCCTAACAGGAAAAAAAATCACAATTTTACAAGAATAAACTTGTAATATCGTGAGTAAAAATAATATCATTTTAGTAGCATAGAGTTAAAATACAATTTTTTTTTTAAGTCACAATATTATGAGAAACATGCAAAACAAAATAAGGATGGAGATTCTGAAAAACCAGTTTGTGAAAAAATGTAATATTATCGAAATAACGTCAAAACAATATGGGAATGGAGTCATAATAATAATAAAAAATTACAAGCATTATTTAAGAAGAAAGTTTAAATATTTTGAAAATTAAAAACAAAAAAACAGCAGCAAAAATGTAAAAACCAAACAACCACTAATAAGCTTGTATGAGAAAGCTGAAAGTGAAAACAATGACAGAAAAAATGCTGTAAAGCAACACATAGATATGGTAATAAGTTATATATTTTTCATATGTGGCCCTCACTGGAAAATATTGAGGCAGCTCTGCCTTATGCTTCCTGTTTACTTGGGTCTAATTTGCTAAGGCAAAAATAATAAGATGGATGATGGTTGATTCATTAAAAAAGGGGTGAGACTTCCTTCCTGCGTCCTGCCTGTGTGGAGGGGGAGCAAGGTGGGTATGGGCAGGAGTGTGAGCTGCGTACAGTAAAGGAAGCTAAATGAGTGCCCGGGGGAGACCACCCTGCGAGAGGAAGAGGACAGGCTGAGGAAAAGTAAGATTAATGGCGTTCTAGAAAATGAGCGCTCCTGCCGGCTCGGTCTGTAACGACAGCGGGAGTTCCTCCTCGGCTTTCGGTCCGGGAAGGGATGCGCGTCTCTCCCATTAAACAACATTCGGACGCTCTCATCTCCACCGACGATGTCAGCGCCGTTTTTAGCTGAGTAGATGACCCCCCAGGACCTTTTTTCCCCGCTCTGTCTCGCTTTGACGGGATGTTGGAAGACATTTTTGGCAGATTTGACCAAGTTGGCCCAGCAAAAACAGCAGGCACATTGAACACTTTGCTGCACTCACTTTTTCATGGAGTGCTTTGCCGGCACTCACAAGCCCACGGTGGGCTCTAGATGATAAACTTGATTCATAACACGAGGAAACACAAATACACACTCACAAGAAAATGTACGTCCATTAGGTCTCCAGGATAATATTGGTGTGCCAATATTATATTGGCATAGAAATGTAATACATGTAAATATCGGTATTGGGTTTTTTCCCGATTTTTAAATAAAACGTTGCATAGAGACGTGTGGGCTCCCGTGCTTACCGGCATGCAAATGATGACCTCATCAAACCGCATCGTCAAGCGTGAACAATAAACAGTACAGTGGTGTGCAAAATTTTGGGCACTCCTGATAATGTTCAAGATTTTCCTTTATAAATCATAAGTTGATTGGATCAGCGATTTTAGTTAAATATATCAAATAGCAGACAAACAGTGATATTTGAGAAGTGGGATTTACAGAAAGTGTGCAATAATCATTTAAAACAGAAATGGGCAGGTGCATAAATTTGGGCACCTTTGTTGTTTTATTGATTCGAATACCTTTAGCACTAAATATTGGAACACAAAATTTGTTTGATAAGCTCAATGACACTTGACCTACATACACAGGTCATGCTGGTCATGAGAAATGGTATTTAAGATGGCCAATTGCAAGTTCTTCTCCTCTTTGCATCTTCTCTGAAGTGTGGCAACATGGGAGTCTCAAAGCAACTGTCCAATGACCTCAAAACAAAGACTGGGGGTTTGGGGGAAGGATACAAAAAGCTAGCTCAGAAATTGCAGCTGTCAGTTTCCACTGCGAGGGACATAGTGAGGTAATGAAAAACCATAATCACAGTTCTGGTTAAGGCCTGGAGTGGCAGGCCAAGAAAAATCTCAGACAAGCAGAGGTGAAGGATGGTGAAAACAGAAGACTCAACCCACAGACCGGCTCCAAAGACTTACAACATGATCTTGCGGCAGATGGTGTCACTGTGCATCGGTTTTATTCAGCGCACTTTGCACGAGGAGATGCTGTATGATGAAGAAGCCATTTCCGCGCACATGACAGAAACAACTAAAGGTTTATAAAGGAATATCTTGAAAATTGTCAGGGGTGTCCAAACTCTTGCATACCATTTAGTTTAGTGTTTAAAATAATTCACGCTCAAAGATATTGTCAACATTTTATGAGAGCAAATAAAGCACTGTTATATTATACTGTACAATAACAACAATAATAAATAATTTCTCATATTTGCGTACCTACAAAAGAGCTGTCCAGTTGTCCTTTGATAGTTATAATAAAAATATATAAGAAAAAACAACATCCGCATAAAAATCTTTGTGTTTTTATTAGTTATTACGGTCAACATTTTAGCTTTTTTTAGTCACATTATGCCTTTTTGCTTTATTGTTTCACTTTTGCCGAGTATTTGTTTTTATTTTATTTCAGCGATGAGCCACCTTCTGGACAGCCATTCGTGTTTTGCAAGGAAGGCGCGGCAAGGCGACAGAAGGTCCTAACTTTGCTTTCTATCAGGGGCTGGATTGCATTGCGGGAGGGTTTTTTCCCCAGCTTTTTCCAGCAAGTGCATTGCTCACTCCCGCTCGGCAGTTTCTTCACCTTTGTTGATGACTTGTGTTTCCATGTCATTACAAGTACAATGCGCACCCTTACTCGCTGAATATAGCGACCATGTTGTCAGCGTGAATCTCTTATATGTATGAAGTGTGTTGTGAAACGGGACCGCAATGAAACCGCTCAGTTATCATTGTTTGATTTGACAAATCTTAACTAAAGTTGATCAAATGTAGAATTACTACAGCTTGTGCTTGGACATCAACAAGTAGCAAGCAGCTGTTTTCATGCCAATGGGAAGAAAGCAAACCGTAATGATTGGCTTCCAGCTGCCCTTTCTCCAAATGAGAAAACTCGTCACGTTTTAACCTCGACACCCCTACTCGCAGATTTGCGCCATGTGCTGGCGGTCCCGGAAGTAACCCTCCAAAAAGCACAGACCTGCTTTAACTATTGGTAAGCGGCAAACACCTCAACCGGCATTTATGGCGCTGATGAGTTGATTGTAAACAACCTCGTGGAGTTAACTACAAAAAAGTACACCGGGAGGTCGCCTACAGCCACAGATGTTAAGGCTAAAGAGAAACCCTGCCAGTTCTTTGCTTTTGTAGACCTCGCACCTGGGTAATTGAGTACAAAATTGGAGCATTTATAGTTTATTGTCATCCAGTCAGCATACAAACAGCAACAATAAGGATCTCATCTTCCTACATTTCATAGCAGGATGTCTCTTCAGGAATTACTCTTGAAAATGTTTGGCTTTATTGTGCCCGTTAATAGAGAAATTAAATTCCATCCCCTGCTGCACACATTAAAGTCTTCCTCGCACTGTGGGTTCTGGGGTAGGGGGTGCAGAGAGACTGATGTATGGGGGGGATGATGGGAGAAAACAAGCTGATAAATGCTTATTGTATTACACAATGGGAGGGAGTTTATTTAGGTGGTGGCCTCATGTGCTCATCCCAACCCCCATGTGACTAGAAGAGCAGGAATATTTCCTGGTGTGCGACCAAACCCCTCCTCCCCGCCACACACACACACACACACGAGACCCCCCGGCTGTGTGGTCATCATCAACAGCACCCACTCAGCTCGTTTATGAACAGTAATTTATCATCGTCATCATCTGCCCCCGCCCCCCCAACAACTCGGTTGATTAGACGACAATTCAATAAGCATGGCGCAAGAACGACGAACCGTCCCACAGAGACGAGACATGCGCTCGTGGACACAAAGCGAAATAGAAAAAGGGGGGTGTGACACATCAATCAACACCTTATTAACCTTCTCATAGGCCGCAGTCACATGGAACAGATCTCAGCTCACAGGCTGCTTCTCAAAATGACTTCTCTGACGGCACTGGAATGTTTGATGCTCCGGCATATTCGAGACAAACACCGACGCCTTTGAATATTTGATATTTCAGACTATTAACACTATCGCAAGACAGCAGACAACATCCAAAGACTGAGACAAACCTCCAATCTTCCCGTCCTCTGATTGGCTCTTGGACAAAAATATGTTCAAATATATAATCATTCATCCAACCAGGCATGCATCTTCGGTTTATTCGAGGTCAGGTTGCTGAGGGAAGTCCAGACATCCCTCTCCCAGGCTACTTCATCCAGCTTCTCCCGGTGGATCCCGAGGCAATCCCAGGCCACTTGAGAGACATAGACTGTCCAACGTGTCCAAGGTCTTCCCCAAGGCCTCCTACCGGCCGGACGTCCCCAATGACACGACCTGGAGGCATCCAGACCAGATGCCCCGGACACCTCACCATGGTTCCTGGTTCTACTGCTATTTGTCATTCTCAAAACTCTTGGCTGTACACGTGTATGGAGAAGAACAACACTCTCCATGGCGGTTCTGCCATTGCTGTTGATGTACTTTTATTTAATGTTTAGGCACTTTCCAGCATAAACAAGAGAACATAATTGTTTTTACAAGAAACATCCACATGAGACACGGACTTTGCATCGGTCCATTGTGGTGGAGAGGGAGCTAAGCCGAAAGGCAAAGCTCTCAGTCGATCTACGTTCCTACCCTTACCTATGGTCATGAGCTTTGGGTAGTGACCGAATTGACAGAATCGCGGGTGAAATGAGTTTTCTTCGCAGGCTCTACCTTAGAGTAGAGTGAGAAGCACTGTTATTTTGGAGTAGAACCGCTGCTTCTCCAGAATGAGGGGAACCAAATGAGGTGGCTGGAGCATCTGGTTAGGATGCCTCCCCGGACGCCTTGCTGGCGGCGGTGTTTAGGGGACGTCCAAGCGGTAAGAGGCCTCGGGGAGGACACGAGACCTCAACTGGCCTGGGAACGGGTTGGCATCAGCCGGGAGTAGCTGGACGAAGTAGCAGGAGACAGGGAAGGCTGGGTTTCCTTGCTTAGACTGCTGCCCCCATGACCCGACCTCGGAAGACTAAAAGTTCATTTCTCCAGGAGCCCGCTCATACAAACAAGCAAACTCACTTTTTTTGTTAAAAACGATGCGAAGCCAAAGTCCGAGAGACCAAGAGATGCACCTGTGCTCATGTGATACCGGACAGAAACCCAACAACGACTCCATTCTGTTCGGGGTGACATGCTGGAGTCGGCGGCGGAGTAACGAGCGCCAGGCCGGAAACACGCCGCACTTAATGGGATTACACCAGAAGGCCGTGGGCAAGTTGGGAATTCAAACACAATCAAGGAGTGGCGCTGAGGATAGATGGACGGAGAAGGTTTCCGGAATGAGGCGGGATAACAGGAACTACTCTGCAAATGTATTCATGAGCGCTTTTGCTCCCGTAGTCTCATTTTTAAAACACTGACTCAAATGAGCTTCACAGTGTTTTATTATGCAGTGAAATATAGCCCAGAAGCTGCAAGACAAAGACTAAATCTATAAAATGGCCCGTTTCATTTCACTGGGGATGCGGCGTGCGTGTGTGTGTAGTTGTTTTTAGTGCCGCTAGACACATAAGCAATGTACGCCGTCAGGCCGAGCCCATTACACACACACACACACACACACACACACACAGACAACAGTAAACATAGGCAAGGAGTCATTTGAATTAAACAACAATTGCATTACTGCCTCGCCCTTAGTCGATTTCGTACCTTGAATTGTTTCCATTTGATATTTTAGCCTCTGAAAACGGCAAACTGATTCCCGGAAAGTGGCATTGACGACATGGCGCAGGCGCGTGACATCTTAATAGCGTTAGATGGCAATCAGCCACAGCCTGCTATTGAAATGAGGATCTGCTGGGACATTATTAGAAGGCGAGCTTCTAATTAAAGAGCTATTGAACCAAGGAGGAAAGTGCCGGCGAGGATCAGCGTCCACAGCCTCACAAATACACACAAAACTATGACTTGCTTTTTGTTTTTTGACTGATGCAACCTACAGCACAGGTAGTGATCTTCCACTAACATGCATGAGCATGCACGTGCACTGGCCTCCAGGGAGCTTAAAGAACATAAGAAGAGGGTCTGTATGCTGGCCATGCTCTCATGAAACTTTCATTGGGTTACAATTTGAAAGTAACCTGTTTTTAGGGGGGTTGGGTGTGTGTGTGTGTGTGTGTGTTAATTGCTTAAAATAGTTCACTTGAATTCACCTCAAAGCTGCAGCATGTCACCCGCTCAACTCGATTACATTTCTTCCATGTTTCAATGTTACCAATAGCGCTTTAAAAGAATAGGTCGAACCAACAAAAAATAACGACAATTAGGAATGAAATTGCATAAAAATTGGCATTCGTTCTGAATAAGATGAGAGCTGTCTGTACCTACAGCATCAGGAGCAACTGGGGGTTCAGAAACATGACCATGGAAGGACAGAGGATCGAACCAACAACCTTCAGGTTGGGAGACGACTATTCTTATCAGCTGAGCCATGCCGCCCCGTGGTATTCTTTTCAGTACTGCTGTTGTTACACCATACACTCAATGATAGCTGGCATTGGCACACAAACTTTGTCAAATTGCTATCATTATCTGACAACAACACGTCTGTAACACCTAGGTATGATTTTTTTGGCCATGTGTTTTTGTTTTGTTTGGTTTTGTTAGTGGTTGTCGCAGCTGTGGTGACTGCGGAGGAGTAAGGTCTTGCCACGCATGGAAGACGTACTGTATGTGGGCGCACATGCCTGTGGAGTCTGCTTGTGCGACGTATCAAAAAAATGTACATTCTGCCTAAACCCGACACCAGAAGAATGTACCAACGTACGAACGATTGCCAAAGACTAACGAAGTCTGCAAGTTGGTCTTGTAACCTGATAAAGAAAACCTTGGCGCCCGTAGAGACCAAAAATCAGCATGTCCGTGCGTTTTGGTCTTTCTTTGCACGCAGATTGGCCGTAGGAGCCTGGTTATGACCTTCACAGGTGGCAATGGGTGCAGCTGTGCGTCGTATGTCGGTAAGCCTCACTCCCAGACACCTGAAGAGCTTGGACGTTGCCTTGCATGCTAGTGCTCTCGACATGCAATCAGTGGACCTTGGGGCCGTAGAAAGTTGGAAAGGTAGCGCCCCCCAGGGCAGATGCCTATCGGGGACATAGAGCGATGCTGTCTGTAGTATGTGTCTAAACAGGACTTGAGGGTGGCCTGGATGCTAGTAACTACAAAATGCACATCATCATCTTCCGCACGAACGCGGTCGGTTCTGGAAAGCTGCCCACTGTTTGCCACTAATGTTAACAGCAAGTCTTCTGGAATTAAATCACTCAGGGAAATGCGCTGCTTGAGAGAGCACAAAACTTCCAATTTGGCCGGTCTGGTGGCATCTCCGCGGCACACTTGCGTCCCGCCGGCGCAGGCCTGCGAGTGTAGCAGAGTCAGGGCTTAAATCAAGCTTCTTAAATCAAGCCAGCATGCACTAATTCCCATTTTTCTGGCAGGGTTTCACCTCTGCTTTGGTGCAGGGGAGGCTGCGTAACGTGATTATGTCGATTGTTTGTGAATGGGCCGACCTCCGGCCAAGCTGTGCATCCGGACATATCTTTAATTAGAGAAAAGGACGACAAAACAGGCTGACGGGATACAAATTTGGAAAAGGCTGAAAGAGATTTAGTGAGGGTGCAGATGTTCTTCTAGCTGAGCAGGGAGGGCTCAGTTTGTGCTACTCGGCCCCCTCACGGCATGGCATGCGTTCGTGAGGAGAAACTCCAGGCTCTCTTTGCTCGCTGCCAAATTTGTCTCTGTTTGCTGATGAAATTCTGAATCTTCTCACACGCCCTTCCTCCACCTCAGCTGCCACCTCCTGAACCCTGAAATGGTTTATTCTGTAAGCAAGCTCGCCACGAATTCCTTATTGCCTCACCGCGCCTTCATTACTTTCTTGCTGAGCTCAGCATAATTTCACCTTCGGAAAATGGCGACAGGGGCGCGTGTTTGGCTGAAAGCAAATAAGCGGGACTACGACTGAGACAAGGCGGCTACAAAACACGGCCTGACAGAAAGCTTGATGTGGCCGTACGAGAGAAAGGGTGGTCCGTGTGGCGTTGCTGCGCTTTATCATTGCGCGGCGTCGGTGAATTTTGAATGTCTGCATTTTGCCATCCGCCATCCCTCTTGGCGCGCTTCTCATGCGAATGTGGTCCGATTCATAACTCAGCTTTATCACTCAGGTGCATTGCTCTAAAATTGAATGTCGAAGCCCGTATCTTATTTATTGAGCAGGCAAGCGGAATCGTAAAATGACTCCATGATGGGCCCTTTTGCTGACAAGGCTAGTGGCACTTGTTTGATGTGATTTGCTTTTTGAGTGATTGATTGATGGAGACGTTCCCTCTGAGGATCTTAGCAACACTCGCCATCCATCCATTATGTGGCGTCGCCGTCCAAAGCTTGCAAGAAAGTGCGTACACATCAGCACCGATCTGAATTGATGAGCAGTGAGAAATAGAAATAGACAGCTTATCTGATCCAGGAGAACCAGGTCTGGAGCCCACCTTTGAACATCTTGGCAGGGGGACCACTCTTTCCCTGAAATTGCTTTCCAGGACACGGCCACAAGTTACGTCACACAGATGAACACTAGCAAAACTTTTCAACTCACAGTTGCGAGTTGTGTTTCCAAGCACTAAGTTCTTAACAGAAGCAGAACTTCTCGGAGAGGAAATGCAAATTTGGTTGGCTGTAGCATCACATGGGGTGCTGCGCCAGCTAGAAGCAGAGAAGCGTTGCGCCTTAAGATGCCCAGAAGTTAAGGTAACAACAGACCTCCAGGATAATTCTTTCCGTTTCCATTTCCAGGACATTTCACCTTTTTCTTCCCATTGTCCATGTTTTCCACGACTGGGAACTTGGTCAATCATTTTCCAGAATTTCTAGGACACATGGGAATGAACCGTGTCTTGGGCCACAGATTCTTCAAACTCAGTAGGGTTCTTGCACTTCCACTGATCATTATGAGTGAAAATATGAAAACGATCCATTCCAGTTTGCAACCGATGGGCGGCGTCCACACAGTGTTAAAAATAATCCGCTGGTACGTCTCGAGAAAAGAGTGTGGGAGGCGTAATAATCCCGCCTGCCACAATGGCTGAACATTGGACACAGTGTTTAGCCAAAAGGAGGCCAAGCTGTCAGGTATGACCAATGGTCTTATCCAGCAACGAGACACAAACGCCGCAACCCGGCTACCCAGCATTTGGCCTGTGACAAAGACCCTTCTTCCCGTCTCAAATGTTCGCCCGCGCTTCTTCATTTTTCCAGCCATCAAGAAGAGATGAATCAAAGGATGGTCGGGAAAAAAATTCTTAGCAATCCTAACAAGCCACCGCAGACACTTTTCATTGCGGGCTGATTAGTTCTGTCGGAGAGCTAAGAAAAATGTCGACTCTTGAAGCACTCTTGACACCGTGCAGAATTTGGCCTTCTGTTACGCCTGTGTGACGGTACGCAAGCTGGTCCCGACTACCTGTGGGCGGTAGGCGACTAACACGCCGAAGGACAACAGGACAAAGAGTGCGGTGCAATCCAAAGATGTCCTTGCTGACAAGGGCCTTCATCGGATGGAAAGTACTCTCCTGTCAAACTTTCTTGTCAGAGTTGATGTCAGTGTACATTTACTGTGTCATTTATTCATTTACGGCATGCCTGTAAAGCGTAGGGACTAGTTTGCACGGTGCTTGCGTTCGTGCATGGGTATGCATTGTCCGCACCCGGGAAGCAGTCGTGGTATTATTTTGTTGCGCGACGGCAGACATCATCCCTATCTTTATTGATGTATCTATTTGCAAGAGACCTACACAATATTAAACTCCAAAGAAGAAGCTTATGCAAAAAAAGTACGTCTATGCTGTATGTTCTCGCAGCTGCAGGCAAAGAATGTGCAAAAAGCATAAAGGAGGCAATAAACTAGGAAAAAGGAGAGACATAGACAGTTGTGGGAGAAGGAATTGCTGACTAGATTACCAGTTAGTTAACCCGTTCGTGTGACTGTGCTATGCTTTGATAAACTGCAACCTATGCACAAACATTTGCGGGCGGTGCGTTCACAATGCCTCCACAACTACTACATTGACATACTAGTTCATACTTCACACCTGTTAATGACCAATTTACTCATCGGCATGCACAAATGCGCCACGCTGCGGGGACAAAGTGCTTGCAAGTGTACACACGGCTTTAAGGAAAGTGGCAAGGAAGCGGGAATATTTTGTAACGCTACATGGTGCTGCAATCCCATGGCAGCATGTAAACATTGTGTGCAATTCCTACGGTAAACACAGGTTTCTCTTTCAGCCCTTTCCAATTAATCAGCTCATAACATCTTAAAGCCCCTTGGAGACTTCACTAGAGATTTTCCCCACCCCCGCCCATTAGGGCCCCAAGAAAGCCTGACTTTGAAGGTGTGAGTCAGAAGCCGTCATAATGAGCGTGAAATTAGGGGAATATTCTTTTAATAAGTGATCCTTGTTCTGTTGGCTTTCTTTGATTCACACGTTAATAATGGCTAGTTTGTACCTGGGCTACTAATGAAATGTCAGGCTTTGGGTGATGAATGCGGACATGAATGCATAATTAGAGATATTGCTCTCACTCCAATAGCGATGCCTCACACCAAACAAAAATGTCTGGGAGTGTCGTTGGATTTGAAATAAATGCCCCATCACGTTGGCTGCTTTCCAAATATTGTCTCGATATGCTCTAAAACCATTTATGCATTTATGCGCTGCTCTCAAGGTCATTTCCCCCCCTCTCTCCTGGATCACACCGGCAGTGCCATCATTTGGACGAGAAGCAGATTCCTGCGTGCCAATCCTATTTGAACCTGTCACCCGCCGCCGCCTGCGTCGGCTCTAATGGGAAAGTGAGGCGCACGGGCCAACGGGATTTCACCGCAATTTGCAAAATGAGCACAGTCTGTTTTATTGGCTTTGAAAGTCGACACGGAGGTGTCACTGATTGTTCCGTTTATAAATCGGGCTTTCCGCTCCAGTTGAGTTAGGATTGCACGTACGAACCCCCCTTGTTTTTTTACACAGGCACACATTTGTTTAGCATGCAGACTTGTCAGTCATTTGCCGAGGTCCCCGGTGCCCTTTTGCCGCATTTGACAAGCATCCAGCGCTGTCTATCGGCACACTACGCCTCGCTGTTGCCGGTTGGCCGTTTCAGGGGGCGTTAAAACCCATTCACGCTCTAGCTTTCACACCCTCCACCTTGCGGGTCATCTCGGCCGATCATCTTCAGCCGCGATCCTGACAGCTACGCCGTCGCCACTTTCACCCGGCGACTTCCCGCCGCCTGTGCATGAAACCTGTCACACTCGCGGGCTGCGGGGGGCAATTTTTAGCAGGACGACTGCAAAAAGAAGGTTTGCTGGGCTTTGTCGTACTTCATCTCTTTCACTATTGAGAACAAATGGTCACCCTTTGGATTTGAACCATGGATCAGTGTGTGGGAGTGGAATCAATTCCTTATCTTGCTCCTCAAAGGATGCAAAATGCATGAAACTCTATGATTAAACAACAAATCAGGGGTCAGGTTCTGTTTAAAATATAAGTCAATATTTCAGTCATGAATAGCGCGGCAATTGTTGTAAACAAAGAAGGTCATCAAAATGCTAAATTATTGTGTTATGACGTCATACCGATAAATCTGACATTAAAAACATTAAAAACAGCCCCAATAACTTCAAACAAAGCGACATTATGCGTACGGCAAATCAAGCGCTCCTTTTTTCTCCTGCCTGTGACGTTGGCGCCCTGTTGTAACTTCCTCTGAGCTCACTTGTGACCAAACATTCACCTTCCAGGGAAGACATTTTGCGCGGCAGTCGTACCGAATGCTCCGCGATGTGGCGAAAAAAAACCCCATCGAGCTCACAAAAAATCTTATCAGCCACCTGAAAGCCATTTGAAAAGTGCAAAAAGTTAGCTAGAGACCTCCATGGCGTCTCAACGGGTGCTCGGAGCGTGTGCCAGAATACGGTGCACCTTGCTGGGCCACAGCCGGTGGACTCCCTCCACTGTATACTCTGGTTCTCCTGCTAGAAGGGATGTGGTAGCAGTGATGTCATCATATTTGATTAGGACAAATCAACAGGTACCGTCGCTCAAGTACAATTTTACCTCCAGGTGTGCTCAAACTATAGAAAAATCCAAATTAAATTATGTGTTTGGGGAAAAAAAAGATTTTGTGCATCTCCACTAATAACTATCGTACAATAGCAATTCCCACACACTGCAAGAGCACTTGTTGATACGGCGGCTTTGCTTCCAATGCTCCATGGATTGTTGTGGTTAGAACACAATGCAACAGCTTGATAGCAATCCCGCAGAGCGCCCACATACTTTGTTGTGGTTGATGTGAGGTCTGGCGCCGCAAGCAGGTGACCACACGCCGTTTCCCAAGCCTGTCCACTCCTAATTAGTCTGATGAACTTGCCGAAACACGGGAGAAGCCTCGCCTCAGACTCCCGTTACCGGAGCGTCTAAAGTGCCGCTCTAAAAGAGTCGCCAAGAGATAACATCCGGCAAGACTTTTTTTTCAATGCATACGTCTGTCAAAAGCAAGAATTCAAGATGCCAGAGTGGAAGTGAAGGTCGACTAATTGCACGTCCTCAGAGCGAATATGTATTCCTGATGATCCAAACAAGGAATGCTCGCGCTTAACACTGAGCACACATGGGCGCTCTAATAAGCAGCAACTGTTTCCAAAGAGGGTCCTGGTGATACGGGAATAAACCCTGGAAGAGTAGCCAGCAGGAGTAAGCATGGCAGACATTTGCAGATAATGACCCGACGTTATCTGAACGCCCATTATTACGTCAATTAAGGCAGCCGGTGGGCAATTTCCCAAGAAAGGCGGCAGACGTCACAGGGAGCCACAAACAATAAGGTTGCTATGGCAGCCCGTGAACCGGCCATCCCCTCTCACGTTAAAATAACGCGGATGGAGCTGCTAGCATGTGGAGCAGAGTTTGTTCTCGAATTCGCCGTCCTTTGTCTGGCAAAAGTCTCACATCTGCTGTAAGCAACCCTCCAAGTCCCTAAAAAGGAGGCCTCGAACTCGACTTCCCTTCCCCAATGCAATCTTCCCGCTCTTCACTAATCAAATGATTACAACCTTTAATCAAATGAATCATGAGTAATCAACATTTGCAGCGATGTGTGACATATGCCCAGAAAAATAAATGACAGGACACAATTCAACGTATTTTGTATGAATTAGCTCCAACTGAACTTACTCCCCGAAAAGCATTCATTCATTTCTATACCGCTTATCCTCATTAGGGTCACGGGGATGCTGGAGCCTATCCCAGCAAACTTTTGGGCGAGAGGCGGGGTACACCCTGGACTGGTCGCCAGCCAATCGCAGGGCACATATAGACAAACAAACATTTACACTCACATTCACACTCTAATGGACAATTTAGAGTGGCCAATGAAGCTAACATGCATGTTTTTGGAATGTGGGAGGAAACTGGAGTACCTGGAGAAAACCCACACACGCACGGGGAGAACATGCAAACTCCACACAGAGATGCCCAACGGAGATTTGAACCCAGGTCTTCCAGATCTCCTGACTGTGTGGCCAATGTGCTAACCACTCAGCCACCGTGCGGCCCACGAAAAGCATTTCCACTGCATTTCAGCCATGCCGCAAAAGAAGCAGCTGACAGCATGTAGGAGATTCTGTGGTTAGCATAGGTGAGGGATGACAAGGACAAAGGCTGTGCCATCCTCCATTCCTTCATTTTCTATGCCGCTTATCCTCACCCATCCTGATTCCAGTCTGAGAATAACAAACTGGAAGCTTTCAAAAAGGGGGTGTTCTTTCAAATCGTTACCTTTGTTACCAGCAAGGAAACGCGTGCAGTCATGATTGCTTTGCGCCAAAAAGGCCTTCCTGGGCAAGAATATTCCTGCTATAACCAGAGAAACGGCAAAGCTGCCCATGTTCACCAGGAGGAGTCAAGAGGAATGTGTTGCTCAAATGCCTTAAGGGAAAACTTTAAGAGTTGTTTTTTTTCCCATCAAGTCTTATTGGTATACGTGTGTATATTTCTGATGTATACATTTTGAGTGTTAAGTTGCTGTGTGATGAGTGGTGTTGTGTTGTAAGAGTGACCCTGTGAATCTGACTGCCATATTGTTGTACATAACGACCTTCTGCAATTTCCAGTAGGTTAATAAGCTTGTTGGGAGTGCATTGATAGCTCGCGACTGGCTCCTCCCAAATAAAAAGTCCCATTACCCCACTGGCTTGCGAGCAGCACAGTATTGCAACAATTAGTAGTAGTTCTGTAGTAAAAGGGATGTCACGGGAGTAGAATTTAGCCACATTGCTTATTATTCTCCACTCGTATTGGTAGTTGTCTCTTGTTGCATCCTACCTGTTGCAAATCTATTCGTACAACCTACACACGGGAAACTTCGGTCACCCGTGTGATCGGCATCGGTATGTGAAGATTTCCCTCATGGATGATTGGTATTGGAACCCGCATCATAAAACGCTGACTGGTATTTCCGCAGTGAAAATAAGGTTAACGTGTTTTAGTGGTATTAATATGGTCGCGCTAACACTAATCTTTGACGCCGTGACTTAGAAGACGACAACAAAGGACAGATGTTCCACTCGGCTGAAATGTTCCAATCCGACTTGGTCTTCATTCAGAGGAACACAAAGCGAAGTGAAAGGGTAAAGGTGCTGTCAAGGCAGTTGAGACTGGATTCAGAAATCCATTTACGTGCAAGACATTGAAAGATAATTAAAAAGGAGTTCATTTACATCTGAATGTTTGCAAGGTCTCACACTTAAGGGACTTCCATTGTAACTGTCGACCTTAACAGTTCCCGTCAGTCCGCGGCTGTTTAAAGGGCATTAGCGGCGAATCGCTCACGGCAGAAAATGTGCTGGGGACTATTCTGGTAAAAGAACACCGTAGCTTATATTGTGTAAACAAGAAGGTGGAACGTTGCCCCTTCAACCCTGGCTTCAAGCAAAGTGGGGATGAGAGTGCTTTGAGTGCACTCCGTACCCCCCATGACAGCTTTCATGGCGGCGTGCAGCGAGCGCCCTGGCCTGCTATGCAACCAGCACCGCTTGTCGGGTGAAATCGGGGAGCGGATTGAAGCCTGACAAACACTCCCTTGAGCACGAGATCTGTTGAACATGAACATGAAAATCCATAATGAACAAAGCTTTACATTTATGACTTTTCCAGCACAGCATTGTCAAAATTTATTTTACAGCCACTTCAACGGTCTTCTCGTACATTTTTGTCTCATAAATATGACTTTAATCCCACAATATGTTGTTACTCTCTTAACATTATAACTACTATAGGACAACCTAATTTTCCAAAATTTACAATTTTGTTTTTCATTGTTTTGTTTGGTTCTCATATTACAACTTCTGAAAAAATATAATAAAAATATAATAAAAATATTATATATTACAAATATATAATATTTCAACTCTATTGGGATAAAAGGACATTATTTTTCCACATAATATTACGATTTTGTTCTCGTAAAATGGTGAGGGTTTCTCTAAATATTTTCTATTTATTCTTGTAAAATTTGATTTTTTTTACTTGTAATGTTTTTTCCCCCAACTATTTCGATTTTCCTACATTTTCTTCTTGTAATTATTCATTCATTTTCTATGCCGCTTATCCTCATTAGGGTCGGGGGGGATGCTGGAGCCTATCCCAGCTGGCTTTGGGCGAGAGGCGGGGTACACCCTGGACTGGTCGCCAGTCAATCGCAGGGCACATATAGACAAACAAACATTCACACTCACATTCATACCGATGGACAATTTAGAGTCACCAATTAACCTAACATGCATGTTTTTGGAATGTGGGAGGAAACCGGAGTACCCGGAGAAAACCCACACACGCACGGGGAGAACATGCAAACTCCACACAGAGATGCCCAACGGAGATTTGAACCCAGGTCTTCCAGATCTCCTGACTGTGTGGCCAATGTGCTAACCACTCAGCCACCGTGCGGCCCTCGAAAAGCATTTCCACTGCATTTCAGCCATGCCGCAAAAGAAGCAGCTGACAGCATGTAGGAGATTCTGTGGTTAGCATAGGTGAGGGATGACAAGGACAAAGGCTGTGCCATCCTCCATTCCTTCATTTTCTATGCCGCTTATCCTCACCCATCCTGATTCCAGTCTGAGAATAACAAACTGGAAGCTTTCAAAAAGGGGGTGTTCTTTCAAATCGTTACCTTTGTTACCCGCAAGGAAACGCGTGCAGTCATGATTGCTTTGCGCCAAAAAGGCCTTCCTGGGCAAGAATATTCCTGCTATAACCAGAGAAACGGCAAAGCTGCCCATGTTCACCAGGAGGAGTCAAGAGGAATGTGTTGCTCAAATGCCTTAAGGGAAAACTTTAAGAGTTGTTTTTTTTCCCATCAAGTCTTATTGGTATACGTGTGTATATTTCTGATGTATACATTTTGAGTGTTAAGTTGCTGTGTGATGAGTGGTGTTGTGTTGTAAGAGTGACCCTGTGAATCTGACTGCCATATTGTTGTACATAACGACCTTCTGCAATTTCCAGTAGGTTAATAAGCTTGTTGGGAGTGCATTGATAGCTCGCGACTGGCTCCTCCCAAATAAAAAGTCCCATTACCCCACTGGCTTGCGAGCAGCACAGTATTGCAACAATTAGTAGTAGTTCTGTAGTAAAAGGGATGTCACGGGAGTAGAATTTAGCCACATTGCTTATTATTCTCCACTCGTATTGGTAGTTGTCTCTTGTTGCAACCTACCTGTTGCAAATCTATTCGTACAGCCTACACACGGGAAACTTCGGTCACCCGTGTGATCGGCATCGGTATGTGAAGATTTCCCTCATGGATGATTGGTATTGGAACCCGCATCATAAAACGCTGACTGGTATTTCCGCAGTGAAAATAAGGTTAACGTGTTTTAGTGGTATTAATATGGTCGCGCTAACACTAATCTTTGACGCCGTGACTTAGAAGACGACAACAAAGGACAGATGTTCCACTCGGCTGAAATGTTCCAATCCGACTTGGTCTTCATTCAGAGGAACACAAAGCGAAGTGAAAGGGTAAAGGTGCTATCAAGGCAGTTGAGACTGGATTCAGAAATCCATTTACGTGCAAGACATTGAAAGATAATTAAAAAGGAGTTCATTTACATCTGAATGTTTGCAAGGTCTCACACTTAAGGGACTTCCATTGTAACTGTCGACCTTAACAGTTCCCGTCAGTCCGCGGCTGTTTAAAGGGCATTAGCGGCGAATCGCTCACGGCAGAAAATGTGCTGGGGACTATTCTGGTAAAAGAACACCGTAGCTTATACTGTGTAAACAAGAAGGTGGAACGTTGCCCCTTCAACCCTGGCTTCAAGCAAAGTGGGGATGAGAGTGCTTTGAGTGCACTCCGTACCCCCATGACAGCTTTCATGGCGGCGTGCAGCGAGCGCCCTGGCCTGCTATGCAACCAGTACCGCTTGTCGGGTGAAATCGGGGAGCGGATTGAAGCCTGACAAACACTCCCTTGAGCACGAGATCTGTTGAACATGAACATGAAAATCCATAATGAACAAAGCTTTACATTTATGACTTTTCCAGCACAGCATTGTCAAAATTTATTTTACAGCCACTTCAACGGTCTTCTCGTACATTTTTGTCTCATAAATATGACTTTAATCCCACAATATGTTGTTACTCTCTTAACATTATAACTACTATAGGACAACCTAATTTTCCAAAATTTACAATTTTGTTTTTCATTGTTTTGTTTGGTTCTCATATTACAACTTCTGAAAAAAATATAATAAAACTATAATAAAAATATTATATATTACAAATATATAATATTTCAACTCTATTGGGATAAAAGGACATTATTTTTCCACATAATATTACGATTTTGTTCTCGTAAAATGGTGAGGGTTTCTCTAAATAT
>QODF01000044.1:1373145-1393661 GCA_024372805.1 Oostethus manadensis
TCACTACATCCATAAACCTCCTCTTTGGTCTTCCTCTAGGCCTCCTGCCTGGCAATTCAAAACTCAGCATCCTTCTACCAATATATTCACTATCTCTCTTCTGGATATTCTATTCTAAATAGTTTATTATTTTAAAATGACTGCAGTTTTCTTCATGTGCCACAGGCAAATAACTAGACAGCCCCCGGGTCACATTTTGCTGTTTACATGAAGAAATAATTGCAATTGATGCTGAAAATGCCGTTGTCATCATGGTTACAAAGTGAAATGGTTCTGACTCTACATCTGGGCCCATTACTGATCTGCAAAGATCTCCAGAAGCCCTCCGAGCCAGCCAATAAAGGCGAAACAATGTCATTGTATGATAGCATGCCAGTGTCCGTTGGAGGAGAATAATGCGTGTGCGCGCCTTTATCTGGCAGTGTAATCACGCTTGTCGCCCATCCCTCTCCTCCTCCTCCGTAACCTCCTCTCCCAGCCTCCCTCTTTATTTATTTACCTTGGTCTCATCCCATCGAGCGGGAGATCAGTCTGTGGAAAGGGCAGCTCGCCAAGCCGGCTCTCTGTGACAGAGCAATGCATTACGACATTAAGACGCCTGCAAAAAAAAAAAAAAATCAATCATGCACCCACGGATGCATTAGCGAAGGGCACCTTTGGCACCTCTGGGTCTCCAGCAGGGAGCACACCTGGCTGGGTTTGTTTGGTTCTGCCTCCCCACACACCATTAAGCCTCCTGCACGCGACGAGCACGGCGTCATCTGAAAAATCCCCCACCCCCCGTCTTGAGTTCTCATAGACAAATGGCCCCCGTTTAATTGTGGGCCCGCGCTCGTCCGTTTTCCTGCCTCGTTCGTACTTTGGCTTCATCCATCCTCGGAGAGAGGCGGCGGAGGGAGGATGCTCACATGTCTGTGCCACAAACACGGCCGATGACGGCAGATAAATTTGCCTGCTGTCAAAAGGGGGCACTGCCACGATCAAGCGTTTTGACCGTAAACATGCCTGAGTGACAGGATGTCCGCCCTTCTACCACTAAATGCCACATGCTGACGTTTACGTACACCCGCTCACTGTTTGCATATTACAGTAGTCACCGATTTGAGAAACCGAGTGGTAGGCAGAAAAGCAAACCAGTAAACTGATCCTACGATCTAATTACATGGATCTGTGTTCGCCAAATTGCCTTTCCAGACGACATATATCGATTTAACGATTGTTTGAAAGGTAACCAATCGATTTAATCGATACTAGAAATAAAACCATTGGATTTTACACGTTTTTTTTAGCTATTTTAATGACAAAGTTTGCTTTGGCGTAAGTCGTTTAGTCATGCCTGTTGACCGGGGCGCACGGATGACGTCATGTGGCGCTGAGCGTACGCGCTCTGTTAGAAAAGTCCGCGTGGACGTCCTAAAATATGCAATTTTTCCTAGAATACGGGATGTTTTCATTGGTATACGTGCTAGTTAACTAGCATCTTCTTCATCTTCAATTTGCTATGGGATTTCTACTGAGTGTTGGACCACATCCAAAGTTCAACGTGAAGCCTTTCAAACTCAATGGATGTTTTTGTGTCCTTGGGCAAGACACTTCACCCACCTTGCCTCCAAGTGCTGCCCACACTGGTGTATGAATGTTTGGTGTTGGTCGGGGAGGCCGTAGGTGTGAGTTGGCAACCACGTTCCTGTCAGACTACCCCAGGGCGGCTGTGACTACAGTTGTAGTTTACCACCACCAGCGTGTTACTGAGGAGTAGTTGAATAATAGTTTTGGGTATCTTCAAAAGCCCTATATGGAAAATCCAATCCATTATTATTATTCTTATGTTGGAGAGAGTTGGTCTTGTAGACTTCACAGGGTGTCTGCTCTTTTGGAGTCTCCGAAAACGGTAATCCAAACACGTTAATTCATAGATGATCAGTCTGAGGTCTCCGGAGTTCTGCTAAGGTTGTCTGGCGTGACGTTGCACATATGAATTCACCCATGACTTTCCTATCAAGAAAAACGTGCTGTAATTGTTACTAAAATATCGATATACTTCATCAAGGTGGTACTTATCAAAGTAATAGTTTCTCCTTGAATGTCTTCTGGGAAATAGCAGTTTGCATTAGGTGTGCGCCGAAAGGGAGGAATACATCGTTCTCAGCGGATTAAAACAGTGAATATTGCTTTTGTCCCGCGCAGAAGCTGGAGAAGTGGATAGCATCTTAAACAAATAAATGAATAAAGCCTTATATAACTGTTGGCTGTTCTTCCAGTCATTACCCGATCACTTTGCCCAGTCGAGTGAGACCGACTTCTTATTTCGTGCTCTAGAAAAAGCAGCTCTCAATTTCTCTGATGAAGAAAACGGGAGGGAAAGACCAGCAACGGGAGGAAGAGGAGGAAGAAGAGGGGAAGACGCAGTGCTTCTTGTGAATGAGGTGACTATTTAAGTGTAAGCGCGGGAGCAGTGGCGTCCTCTTTCCCTTCAAAGACGACAGACAACACGGGTGTTTCCACTTGCACGGTCCCGCTGTGTCCCACGTGACGCTGCACAACAGCAGTCATCACTCCTACATTCAGGAATTCCTGTAGTTGCAAGCAATCTACAGCTGCAGGTAGACTTTGGACACTATGATTAGTCATGAACAGAAAATCACACGACGCTAGCAAAATTACTTACTAATTCCTTTTTAATGATTGGCACGTCACGTATCATTGTGGACAGTTCTATCACCGTGGCTGAGGTAATTGGGGAAGTTAAATCACTCCCCAATGGCAACGCTCCGGGGGTAGACCAGTTTCTCCCAGAATTCCTCAAGGCTCTGGATGTTGGAGGACTGTCTTGGTTGACACGCCTCTACAACATTGCATGGGTCGGGAACAGTACCTCTGGACTGGCAGACCGAGGTGGCGGTCCTCATTTTTAAAAAGGGTGACCGGAGGATGTGTTCCAACTATAGGGGGATCACACTCAGCCTCCGTGGAAAAGTCTACTACAGGGTGCTGGAGAGAAGGGCACGACCGTTAGTCGAACCTCGGTTACTGGAGCTGCAATGTGGTTTTCGTCCCGGTCGCGGAACACTGGACCAGCTCTACACCCTTGCAAGGGTACTGGAGGGTTTGTGGGAGCTTGCCCAACCGGTCTACATGTGCTTTGTAGACCTGGAAAAGGCATTCGACCGGGTCCCTCGTGGTGTCCTGTGGGAGGTGCTCCGGGAGTACGGGATCGGTGGCCCGCTACTACGTGCCATTCGGTCCTTGTACAATCGAAGCAGGAGCCTGGTTCGCATTGCCAGCAGTAAGTCGAGCTTGTTTCCGGTGAACGTTGGCCTCCGCCAAGGCTGCCCTTTGTCACCGATTCTGTTCATAATCTTCATGGACAGAATTTCTAGGCGCAGTCAAGGTGTTGAGGGAGTCCAGCTTGGTGACCTTAGGATCTCGTCTCTGCTATTTGCAGACGATGTGGTCCTTATGGCCTCATCAGGCTGTGACCTTCAGCGTTTACTGGAGCGGTTTGCAGCTGAGTGTGAAGCTTCTGGGATGAGACTCAGCACCTCCAAATCCGAGGCCATGGTTCTCAGTCGGAAACGGGTGGACTGTACCCTCCGGGTTGGGAGTGAGGTCTTGCCTCAGGTGGAGGAGTTCAAGTATCTCGGGTTCTTGTTCACGAGTGAGGGAAGGTTGGAGCGTGAGATCGACAGACGGATCGGTGCAGCATCTGCAGTAATGCGGTCGCTGTACCGGACCGTCGTGGTGAAGAGAGAGCTGAGCCGGAAGGCAAAGCTCTCTGTTTACCGATCGATCTACGTTCCCACCCTCACCTATGGTCATGAGTTATGGGTCATGACCGAAAGAATGAGATCGCGGATACAAGCGGCGGAAATGAGTTTCCTTCGTAGGGTGGCTGGACTCACCCTAAGAGATAGGGTGAGGAGCTCGGCCATCCGGGAGGAGCTCAGAGTAGAGCCGCTGCTCCTTCACATCGAGAGGAGCCAGTTGAGGTGGCTCGGGCATCTAGTCCGGATGCCTCCCGGGCGCCTCCCTGGTGAGGTGTTTCGGGCATGCCCAGTCGGGAGAAGGCCCCCGGGAAGACCTAGGACACGCTGGAGGGACTATGTCTCACAGCTGGCCTGGGAACGCCTTGGTGTCCTCCTGGTGGAGCTGGAAGAGGTCGCCAGAGGCCGGGAAGTCTAGACTTCCCTACTGAGACTGCTGCCCTGCGACCCGGACCCGGATAAGCAGAAGAAAATGGAATGGAATGGAACGTATCAATGCGCGGACAATTTGTAAGTGTAAACGAGACTTAAGATGGCTGTTTTTCCACACACAGTAAAAATGTAAAAGTCGCAAGGGCCACTATGATATTTTGTAAAGCAATGCATGTACAGTAACGACCAAAAACGTTTTGACTATGGCTACAGATGCTAATAAGTTACATTTCAAGAAAGACAACGATCCTCAGCTTTGTCATATACTGTAGGTGAAAAAGCCTATTATTAATATCAACTTTACTCGTTTTTTCCCCCTCATGTGTGCCAGTTATTTCAACGTTTGTTTTTTCCAATTTTCTTGTTATAATTATAACTTCCAATAATATTCTGGACATTTTTGTAATAAAACATGAACTAATTTTCCATAAACCGATAAATCAAGACCAATATATTACAGATAACCGATATTTTCGTCTTCATTTTTACATTAAGAGTTAACTGTAGTTTGTGCACACCTGGAGGCAAGAAGGACTGCAACAAATTAGGATATGACTTACTGTACCTGTTGATTTGTTCTAATCAAATATCGTGACATTACTATTCCCACAGCTCTGCTATCAGGAGAACCAGAGTACAGAGCGGAGGGAGCCACCTGCTGTGGCCCAGCAAATCGCGCTATATTCGGACAGATGCTCCGAGCAGCCGGTGTCCCGCTATGGAGGTCAGGAAAACCAGACTATTGAGTGGCAGGAGCCACCTGGCATGGCCCAGCAAGGTGCACTGTATTCGGGCACACGCTCCGAGCAGATGAGCGATGAGGGGACACCACGAAGGTCTCTGGCAAACCTTTTGCATTTTTCAAATGCCTCAGCGCTGGCGTTTCAGGTGGCTGATAAGGTTTTTTTGTGTACTCAATAGGGTTGTTTTTCTCCTCATCGCAGAGCATTTGTCCTCTTCGGCAGGCGTGGTTGTTTGTTTACATTTGAGCTCGGGGAAGTAAAGACAGGCAGGAGAAAAAAGGTGAGATTGAGTGGAGCTGCACAGTATGGATCATCTGGCCTCATTTGAGGGTTTTTTTAATTAATTATTTGTTATCTGAGCTATTTTTAATGTTATCGGAATTCTCTCATATTCTCCCGATAATTATTTTGCACCCCAACATTATTGTCATAAAGTTGACAGTGATTTTTTTTTTTATTACAAACTTTTCTCTTGCTAGTTTTAGTTTTTTACTTCTAGACTGCAAAGGGCACCCCTGGAATAACACAAGATGGCTGAAGTTGTGCTCAACTCATCACCTTTTTAAGAATGAATCTCCAACACGGCTCCTACTGAACAAGATCCGATCAATATGCTGGAGGCAGGTGTTTTTTTTTTGGTCAAGGCAGACCATCAGCAGCTAATGCCTGATGTCCGGGCGGAGTAAACACCGCATTCCACCTTCAAACCCACATCTAATTGGGTCTTGCTCTGGCTGGAAAATGGACTGAATGAAGTACACTTGAGGATCCATTAGAGAGACGGAAAAGGGCAAATACAACCACTCCTGTTAGTAACACAACACGTGTCACACAATCTCATAAAATGAATTTCTTGGGCTTGCTGGCGACCTTTAAGCTCAGAGAGAGGGGATGGGACATTTGACAACAGGAGCTCTGATCATTGATGGACTTTCTCATCATCTTTGGAGGACAAACCTTTAATAACTAGCGCTGGAAATAGGAGGGAGTCGTCAGCGCCGTTCGGCCTTGGGGGTTTCTCTGACAAATCCACGTGACGCTCCCCGGCGGCAAATATTTATCCTCCCTTGTACAATTTCAAACCTTCTTTAGGTCTCAAGTTCATGGCAATACAATCACACATCTTGTTGTTGCCTGCTTCCTACAGCGGAAGGTCAGACTGAAGTCACGCCTGGCTGCTCGCCTCTCCAAGAGAATATCAGGCTTGCATCTCGCAGGAAGCGGCAGTCAGAGAGGCCCAGGGTTGCAGATTTCACAGCGATACTACAAGGTGCCCTATAATGCAAACATGCTTGAAGACATTTTAGTGGTGTCGCTCCGCAGAAATATCTTAAAGGTTTGCTATGACGAAAAGGTTCTAACAGTAATATGGGTGACTAGAGCCTGTTAGAGCTCTAACTTTTGAGAACAAGCCGGCTTTGCTACACATCTTAAAGCCTGGCGCTCTGACAACTACCCATCAGTCAGCTACAGGCATGGCAGCTGAAGTTTTGTTCGTCTTCAGCAAACCTAGAATGAGGTTGCTCTTAAAATTTTAGCTCAATTTAGCTCAATTGGGGGCTTGTCGTGGCAATTACACATGCTTGCACACCCACAGGGATACCTGAGTGAAGTTGGCCCCCCAACCTGCGCATAACTCTGATCAAATAGTCTCATTTGTTTGTGCTGTTTGGTGCAATTAAAATGAACATTTGTGCTACTTTCATTTTTGAGATATTAACAATTACATTTTTGAGCTATTACATAATCGGTCCTTCAACAAGCTCTGAATTAAACCAAAATAGTCTCGTTTTGACTGTCCTTGTTTGTGCTATTGGGTTCAGTTGAAATCAAATTCCTAGCTGATTTTGTTTTGGAGATATTACAAAGGTGTTTCTTAAAGGTCACCCAAAGGTCACGTAGCCCCCCCAACATGCTCCGAATGAAACCAAATTAGTCTCATTTTTTTCGCATCGTTGAGTGGAGTTTTGTGCAGTTAAAATTAAAATTTGTGCCGCGTTTGTTTTGGAGCTATTACACATTTATTACAAGTCAACTTGATGGGCATTTATTAAAACATTTATTAAAAGTTAACTTGAATAGCTTGTTGACCGCCCGATTATGTAATAGCTCAAAAGTTTAATTGTTAACATCTCAAAAACAAAAGTAAAACAAATGTTTATTTTTATTGCACAAAACAGCACAAATGCAGCACAAACAAATGGGATTATTTTGGTTTCATTTGGAGAAAATGGGGGGCTGCATGACCTTTGGTTGAGTTACAAACGAAACTGTATTTATTAAAAGTCAACTTAAACAGCTTGTTGACAGGCCGATTATGCATTAGTTCAAAACTTTAATTGTTATTATCTCAAAAACGAAAGTAGCACAAACGCTAATTTAATTGCACAAAACAGCACAAACAAATAAGACTATTTGAGCAGAGTTCTGCACAGGTTGGGAGGCCAACTTGACTCAGGTCATAGGGATACCTGTTCAGCGTATAAAGTTCACAATAGTACTGCTTGGAGCCACATGCATGGACAAACCCAGATAGTTAGCACTAAAGGTGCAGACACAGCAAAAATGTGTCTAAAAGCACTTTTAAACATGAAACAAATGAGATTCTGAAAGCAACAATAGATAGAAGATAGAGACAGACAAAGTGTGTGATGAATTATGAGGCTGTTCAATTGTGATGCTATTCAAGACGACTTCAGTGGTTTTAATTCCCAGGAAGAGGAGGAGGATGGCGATGAATGACTTTTCTGGTAGGCTACTGTGTAACAAGCCGTATTACACTCACTGTTTGAAAAACAGCGTTTATTTAATGAAAAGTCAGGCGCCTTTATTTGTGCAAATTTTTTTTTCTCTAAATTTAGTGCGTACGGCTTACAAAGCAGTTGATTTGGTTTGACCTATAGTACAAAAATTACTTAACATAGCATTAGGGGTGCACGATATGAGGGGAATTATGATGTCATACTGGTACATCTGATAACATTAAAATAATAATTTCAAAGTAAAATAAAAGTAATACATTAAAAAATGCTCCAATGAGGCTACCAGTTTACCTGTACTATGCAAGTGAGAAAAACAAGCGCTCCTTTTTTCCCTGTGTGACATTAACCGCCTGTCATAACTTCTTCTGAGCTCATTTGCAAGAAAACATTGACTGTTTCAGAGACATTTTGCCTGCTAGTTGTTCCAAACGCTCTGTGATGACTGCAAGAAAACCCACCGAGCACACGAAAAACCTTACCAGCCACCTGAAACGCCAGCGCCATGACGTTTGAAAAGTGCAAAGTTTGCCAGAGACCTCCGTGGCATCACATTGTCTTCTCAAACCAAGTGCCCAAATACGGTGCACCTTACTGGGTCACGCCAAGTGGCTCGCTCCCCTCTACACTCTGGTTCTCAGTAATGTAATAACATTTAATTAGGACAAATCAACAGGTGCAGTTCGTCAAATCCAAATTTGTTCGAGTCCTTCCTACCTCCATGTGTGCACAAAATACAGTTAAGTTACTGCTCAGAGCTGAAATAGGATTCGGGGTTGAAACTGGTATTTTAGAGGGGTGGAGTTGATTTGACCCCAAAAAATGTATTACGTTGTTTTTGGAAAAGGACATCTTTGTCCCCTAAGGACGGGGAAAAGGTCGTAGATTAAGGGTACCACTGAGGGTGAAAGAAACTTGTCGATCATTGGTTGTATTGGGATGGAAAATTTATAACAAATGGTGCTCAGAAACTTTGAAAAGATGAAGTTTCTTAAATTGCTATTAGTGCAAGGCTTACTTCCAAAATGTCAGACGTTCAACAAGAAAAGCAATTAGATGCAAGTGATTTGCATTTTTATGATTTATTAACCATCACTTCAGGTCTTTTTGGAGGGATTTTAGCTGGGTGACGGCATCTCTCAGCAGGAAGTTCCAGCTTTCAGTCCACGATTAGCCGTTTGCACGGAGTTGTCGTGATAAAGGCTGCGATACCGAGTGCGTCAGCATCACTCAGCATCACCCCTCGCACTCGTATTTCACCCGGCAGCCGGCGTGACACGCTGCTTTGTCGGCAATTATTTGCTTATTAATTCCCGACCGCGGCGAGCAAACAAACTCGTTTAATACAAACACACATCAGTTCCACGCCCAAATGGCTGTTGATAAATCATTCGGGGTGCGTGTATAGGATGATACATGCCCTCACACACCGCCTACCCAATTTCCATTTAAAAACTGTACCACGGAATTGGTAATAATTGCCGCCGGGCTCCACGGGCTGCCTTTAATCAATGCATGGATCATTAGGGCTCCGGAGCCAGAAATAATTCCAGGTACTGTATACCTTTCAGTGCTTAACGTCAGAGGGATAAAGAACTGGGGCAAGTATGAAGGCCGGAGCACAAACGCGCACTCATTCTGTAGCACTGGCCCAATGTGACGTCACTTTGATCGTACGCCTCTCGTTTGATCTTTGAAACACACAAATCATTAAAAGAATGACAGTCCGCCTAAAGGACAGTAGTCACTTGCTGTTAATAGCTTGGCTTCCATTGTTGGAGCTCGCACTGAGACGCAGAGACCAATCAGGTGTTGGACATTTGTCATTGGTCTTCATGACCAGACACAGATGGTTTCTGACGATGCGCCATCACAGCCCCCGCCAGATGCCGGATGATGGAGGTGTCGTCGCGTCTCTCCTCTCCACAGCCCACAAAGGTAACACTCACAGCCCAACGTGCGAAAAGTTAGGAACCGTGAGAAGGTGTTGACTCTGCTGGGCATCGACGCATCTCAGCGCCTCCGTGTCACTTTCATAAGGGTCCTAATTTATTTGCAAAATGTATTTACAAACAGGTCCTGGGGAGGGACCAGACAAAGAGTGGATCAAAAGACCCTGATGATGGACTTCTCCAAGCATAAGGGTGCCCACATGTACACTTGGCACCAGAACCCCCTGGGCCGCAGTTTGATGACTGAGTTTGTGGTTGTGTCGTCGGACTTGCGGCCACATGTTTTGGACACTCGGGTGAAGAGAGGGGTGTCAACCGATCACCGCCTGGTGGTGAGTTGGTTCCGGTTATGGGGGAGGATGCCGGTCAGACCTGGCAGACCCAAACGCATTGTGAGGGTCTGCTGGGAACGCCTGGCAGAGTCCCCTGTCAGAAGGAGTTTCAACTCCCACCTCCGGGAGAGCTTCGACCATGGGAGGCAGCGGACAATGAGTCCGAGTGGGCGCTGTTTGTCGATGCCGCTGATCGGATCGCATCGCGTGGACATAGGGGTCGGTGCCCCTGGACTGGCAGATCAGGGTTGTGGTCCCGCTTTTCAAGAAGGGGCACCGGAGTTAAAATCTCGTCTCGTCTCGTGAGCTGAGTGTCTCGTTAGCTTCCATGAAGAAGGTATAGCCAGTAAACTAACGTCACACAAATAAATAGCTTGGCCTGCAAATGTTTTTTGGCTACAATTAAGAGGCATTTGGGCCTAATGGTCTGTTCTGTTCTACTGATTGCTATCCCAATTGTCTTTGCAAATGCAAAATGCTTAATTGAGTCATTTTCATTGGCATGATTATCAATCATAACAAAGTCGTTACCAGTAGGATGTAGAAGAAAAATCTTGTTGGAGCTTCATAGCAAAGTAATAAAAAATAAATCTGCACTCTGTGAGTCATCCCCCCCTTGAGGCTGCAGACACTTGTCCCCGCATCTCAGGTGACATAGGTGTGATGAGCCCGCGTAGCCGCCGGCCATCAGAAGGGGACATCACAGCCAGGAAGCATGTGAAAAGGATGAGATGGCTGAGTGTGCACGTCTCCAAGGAAATCTCATTCTCCTCAAGAGTAATGAAGAGCACTGCACCGATCCCATCACGTTGCCGAGGGAACAAGCCAGAGTGACATGGCCGCTTACCTGGTCATCGCTCTTATTTTGTAAGGGTGGGGGAGCCGAGGCAAGAGCCCTGTGAGATGTTATACCCGGAGGTGGATGCTTTGTCAAGCCCCAGTTAAACGCCGCAAATGGACCATGGGGGAACTAGTGGTGCCACTAGTCACAGTGTGACACCCCCCTCCACCTCCTGCCCCCTCCTCCAACAGATGGCCGCCAATGTGACACAGCAGGGCTGCCTTCAGGGAGGACTGGCAAGAGAAACATTTGGTCCAGGATGAAGCTCCGCCCCTTTCCCACCGCTTGCTGCTGTAATGAGGCCAGAGAAAACTCTATAGATGCTGGGAAACGAGAGGGGAGCAGGGATAGGCTCCAGCATACCCGCGACCCTAATGAGAATAAGCGGTATAGAAAATATACATGCAATATACATACATGCAAACTTACAGGCTGCCTGTCTGCGTCCTCTATTTTTTTCCACTGTTTTTATGAACACTTTTTGCTTCGTTTTTACTCGGGATGCCCTTCGTGCAGCAATCATGGACGGATATCCAATCAGAGATAGAGAAGCGCATTTATCAAATATCTACAGCTTTAATACAGCTTTACCAATGATCTGGAGTGCATGAGAAAGAGGAAAGCAAAACAGAGCTCTCTTTGACCACATGTTCGTTTATCAACTTGTATACATAAACAAGATTATTATTTTAGAATCCATTTTTAAAAAATACATCAGGAAGTTGCCTACAGCCAATGCTTTTTGACACAGCAATAGGTAGATATCCCAGCAGTTAAAAAAACATCCATCCATTTTCTATGCTGCTTATCCTCGTTAGGGCTACGGGTATGCTGGAGCCTATCCCAGCTGAAATTGGTGGGAGAGTTAGGGTACACCTTGGACTGGTCGCCAGTCAATCGCAGGGCACATATAGACAATTAAGCATTCACACTCACATTCATACCTATGGACAAAAAACATGCATGTTTTTGGAATGTCGAGGATATAGGCTCCAGCATACTCCTGGGACCCTAATGAGGATAGGCGAAAACTCCACACAGAGATGCCCAACGAAAATTCACCCCAGGTCTTCCAAATCTTCTGACTGTGGCCAACATGCTAACCACTCGACCACCGTGTGGCCAGGTAAAAAAATATAAATACAAGAATGACTAAATCAATCAATCAATCAATCAGGTAGCCATGTTTAATTTTTACCTAACTCCCCTGAACGCTCCAAATAATTCCCTAAATTTTTCATGTGAACCAACAAAAGGAGCCAAATGAACAAGATTAAGGAGTCCAGATTTAAATCGAATGATCCAACAAAACGATAATATTCTTCCTCTTGCACGTCACGTGACTGTGCGACATGATCGTTCCTCACCAGCACAGCATGAGGAGCGTCGCTTCCAATCACGCAAACGTGCCAAGTGCTGTAGCCTTCATTAGACAGATGGCACGCCCGAGCACATCATGAAAGGGTGATTTTTGATTTCTAGCACCAAAGATGTGAGAACATATGACGGCCGGGTTCATCCTTGTGCGTTTGGAATCGTCCGTGCTGCGCAACTGCGGCTGGAAGGAAAGAAGCTAAACCAACACAAAAAGAGGAACTACAGCGGCACCTCGGTTAGCATCATTCGTCCCTTCCAGATGGTCCGACTCTATTGTTGGTCGTTAACCCAATCAATTTTTCTCGTGAGAAATAACGTAAATCCAATTCCTTCGTTTTAGAAAGCCCAAAGTGGTAACACAAAACTTGTTTTTAATAAGGACGCTACGATCTGGTGATTCCGATACCAATCGCCCTGTATGTGGGATCACATGGATTGGCTGTACATTTTGCAGTTCATTTATGATGAGTGCAGCCGTTAGACAATTCCAAGGGCCCCTGGCAAAAAGGTTAATTATGGGATGGAATGCATGTTTTGAAGTAGAACTGCTGATGACAGCATAGACGGGTGACATAGCTGACTTACAGTGGTGGCTGCCGTTTTGTTGGCAAGCTGAGGATGCTAATAAGCTTGTTTTGTTCATTTTAACACTAAAAACACAGTTGGACTCATGCAGTGTATTAACAACAGGACCAGATGCGCGCCATATTGTATGCTAACCAGAAAATGGATGCAAACCTAGACAGAATTTTGGTGTAAACTTTTGCGGGGTGGACACTAACCAAGGTCCCGTTGTAGATGCATGGAGAAATGATTGCACAAGCTTTTCTGCCCACGTTGTGCTTTCCATGTGTCATGAGAGCAATTTATCTGCATGACGCGGAATACAAGCGTTGACTGTCACACATAAATCCTTCCAAATGATTGGCGCTTGGGGGGGGCGTGCACCTTTTATTGCCGCATCTTGCCCAGTGGCTGTTGCTTGATTTTATTTCTTTTCCCCCCCCTTTTTATCACCCGGGATAAATTAGTTCCTGCAAGAGTCCGATGGAGTGTCCTCTGAAGCGCTCTCGCTCCCAGCCGAGCAAGGGCACGTGAAGCCGAGTCATCAATAACGGTGAGGTTGCGAGTCAGTGCGCGCTACCTGTTTCCAATTACAGCCGCTATATCTGTCATTTTGCCGGCAGATTATTTATGATGACCCCTAATTTGCATGTGGCACGTTTGGCTGGTGAGCTCTATAAATACTTGTGTGGCCCCCACCCACCCACATTAAATTAAGCAGTAAAACAAGCGACCGTGTCAAAGCAGCTGTTGTCCGGACTAATTGCGTCCTTCCCGAAGTTGATCTTATTGCATGCGAGGCGCCGCAGCCTATACGAGCACACCGGGAAAGGTCAGGTGTAAATTGGGAGCGGGGAGGCGATTTTTCACGGTTTAAGAAGAAAAAGTCCCTTTGGGATGTACAGTATACAAAGCGGAGTGTGGAGGAAACGCAGCATCACGTTCATTTGCTTCTCCTCTCCAACGCTATCCTCCAGTCCTTCTGGGAATGGACAGCGGCTTCCAATTTGAATCTGTTGTCCGCTTCCTAGGAAGCATTAATTTGATGCTCTGCGCTTATTGCACATATCTCATTATTCATTCAGACGTTACATGCGGAGAGAACGGACAGCGTGTTCTGCAAGTCAAAGACAAGGACGCTGGGGCACCTCCGGCAGCGAGTCCGGAAGCTGTTACGGACTTCTCATCAGTGTCGTTGGCAAACAAAACTTTTGGCTTCCTAAATTTTGGAGCGGCATGTGCTGCCTTGCAGGCAGCACCCACATACAATCTGTTTACCTTACTGAGGTGTGACTGGATTGAAAAAAAAAAAAAAAAAGGGTACCGGATTGGCCTGCACTCCCGACGGGTCTTGCACGATATGTTTGCCTGGTTAAAAATACAGGCTGTCCTCGTGTAACGACAGTTCATGTTAACGTACGCACTCCCATCAATTATTAATACAGTCATCCCTAATTTATGCCGGTTAATTGGATCTGACTGTGATAAGTGAATATTCGCCCGGTGTGATACCTTATTTATGAATATTTCTGTAGTGAGAGCATATAAAACTTTGTTATGACCTTGTAAATACATGTTTTAACATTATTAGAGCCCTTTCGAAATGAATAAACCCTACTATGAAACATAGTAGCTATGGTCAAAAAAATAAGACACAACTGTCTCCTCAAACTAACAATGCTGACACCTATTGAGCATTGTCAAATACTACACAAGGTCTTTGAAAACGTCTCCAGAATGCCCTATAATTTGTATTTTACTTCCTTTAGCTATTGATTTTTTGCTTGAAAATAGAAATAATTAGTTAGTCCAATAATAAGTACAATTTCCTTCAATAGAAGTACGTTTTGACAGAGAAATATCTCTGTGATCTATTATTTTTGAAAAATGGTGATAAAGTGAAGTTGCAAAATTCGAGCCACGAAGTCCATCTTGGCATGTTCGTTTCATAGAACAAAGACATGAGCCCCTTTGTTAGTACGGTTCTTTTTGTGTTGGTGGGTGGAGGCAGGGCTGCTAGCATACACACACAGAGTGCAATGTAGTTGAAATTACGCTGGGAATTTTCAGTTACTTGCACTGTAAGAAAAAGACCGTTTTGTTCTTTTTACTTAACGTTTTTCCCTTCGTGGTGTCTCCCCGACTCCTCTGAACAAAGTGTGTCACAGACTAGGAAAGTGAAAGTGAAAAGTACAGTGAAACGATATGCTCAGACGGTGGACAATCGATTCAATCAACATTGGTCCAAGGCACTCAAACGCCAAGAGGATAAAGACAGTATATTTGCACATGTGAAAGATTCTGCTCTTAAGAAATGGACAGTGATAAGTAAGCAGCATAGTACTCAGGACAACCACAGAAAATAAAACCAAAGAGCTCTGGTTTGGTTGAGTTTGTTCTTACAATGTATGCATGTTCCAAAGAATGATTCATGTTACATTCCTCAGTTCTACATGTCCAAAAAGGAGTAGGACGAAGCAGAGCTTATTTAATCCTACCCCCTTCTCACATGATTTGCTAATACATACATGCCTACATACTCATTTACACATACATGCTGTACATACTGTGCATTCACATACACATTCATATGTATACATACATAAACATACATACTGTATATTGCATACATATACATACATGCCTATATCCTCATTTTCTTTAAAAAAAAAAAAGGAAAAAAAAACTTTGTTCAGCGGGCCCTTTCAACGTTGATATCAATGTTGGCATTATTGAATGTAATCCTTCTCACTGTTTTTGTGCGTTGTATCCTCCTTTATCCTTATTGGCATGATTATATGATGTTTAGTATGTATCCAGATCGTTGCTCCTGCTTCTCCTGGACCCCCATGCAGCTTGATGTATATTTTTCCGTTGGTGCTCCAAGTACTTGGTATCTTTCCCTGCTTCCTCAAGTCTCGTGCTTTCTTGGCAGTGTCAGCGTAGCGTTTTGTCAGATGCTCATTTGCCTTTCCAGTTCTTCCTGTTTCAGCAGTGCAGTTTTGAATTCCCTGTTGGTGAACTTGATGACGACGGGGGTGGTGTTGTTTCTGCCATGCAGCGGGATGCAAGTATCAACGGTGTTGATATCTACATGCACCTCCTTTGGTTGTAGGAAGCTGACAATGTGTTGCTTTGCCGAAGGAACATTAATTCCATCTGGTTCTCCTCTGTCATAAGCTTCCCTATCTTTTGACCCGGGTGTAATTCTGAGCCCTGTGAGGATCACATCGTTCATTTGTGAAATCTGATCCATCTCCTCCATTAGAGTTTTCATTTGCTCGGTGATGTTATCCTTTGCTTCTTTCTCTTCCTCCAGAGTGGTGCGCCAGGCGGCATTATCCTTCAATAGTGTCCTGATATCATCCTGTAGAGCATTGATGTCGTTGCGTAATGCATGATTTACTTCCTTGGGGTTTTTATCCTCCTTGAAGGCAGCACGCAAGGCAGCATTGTCTTCCAATAATGTCTTGATATCATTCTGCAGAACTCTAACATCCTTGCATGATGCTCTATTTTCCTCCATATGGTTTTTAGCTTCCTTGAGAGCAGCGTGCAAGGCAGCATTCTCTTCCAATAGTAGCTTTATATTATCCTGCAAAGCCTTGATATCAGTGCGTAGTGCTTTATTATCTGCCATAGGGTTTTTAAACTCTTCAAGAGCAACTTCTCGATTTCTTCTTTTAGAGCTTTAGTGTTTTTGCTCAGTGCTCTATTTTCCTCCATAAGGTTTATGACATCACCATGGCCCCCTAGGATCTTTTCCATGAGACTGTCGTTCTGCGATTGTACATATTGAATCTGTGACTGCAAATGCTTAAGGTCTGGTTGTGCTGCAGTCCACCCCCGTATCTCCTAAATCTCCATCTCTTGTGTCGCCTTCTAGTCCAGCTCCCTTGTGAACTCCGTAAAGTCTTGCAAACTGGTCTCCTGGAAATGTTCTTGTTTTTCTGATGTACTCAACTCATGGCTGTAGTCGTCCTCCACATTTGGCAACAAGACTGACGCTTGCAATTTCAAATCCATGTACCCAGGGCCCCTATCCTTTACAATTTGTAATAAAGGCTTTATTTTTTCCCTTTTTGTTGGCATTGTTGGAAGGCAATTAGCCGGATAGCTTGGCTTCCTAGCAGCTACCAGCACATCGTTTATCTCAACCACCCGCCAATCCAAGTAAAGGTTGAGGGAGTCAGCAACCAGTGGTGATCTTGTGTTTGTGAAATGTATTCAGAAAAGCGCCAGAAGAGTTGTAGTTTATAGTATCCTCCGCAGATCTCTTGCCTTGTACATCCTTCCAGTCAACAAAGGAAAACGGAGGAGTTCATTGAGGAGTTCTTGCTTTTTGATTAGTGTTTTGTTCATCTTCTTATAAATGGATATTCATTTAGGTATAAGTTCTGGCTTAGCCTGAAACTGGACTTCCATTGCGATTGTCGCACCGAAGCTGATACGTAGACCGAAAGCTTTTAATATCAATTTCTACCGTATCAACTTTATTTTCTGGCTGTGGGTGGTGGTAAACACGTCGCCATGAATCATTGTTGGCCTGAAATGAATCTTTTTAGCAAATGTATTAAACGTAGTCGTGCAGAGAAAGAGCAGGGGAAATGAGCAATGCGGAGAAATGAAAGCGCTCGGCCATTTATCTTCTATTTGCGCTGGCTCGATTTAATTTTGTGCAGTAGATGCGGCCCGTGGATATAAATCACGCCTCTTTATCGGTCAAGACGGCTAAAAGACGGTTGCGGCCACAGGCGTACGAGAAGGGCGGTCAGGAGAGGGTCAGGGGGTAGGACGGGTTTGAGGCTGAGATTTATACTGAAAGAAAAAAAAAACTTGACCCTGGGTCTCTGCTGCTTCTTTTCCATTACCTTGCGGAACCCTGCGCAGCGTATATCACTCAGCGCTTGAACTAACTGCACTCTGCCACAAAAGACCAAATGACTCCTGCGATGCTTCTCTTGCACTGACGTCGTTTTTGTCAAAGGAAAAACTTGTTTACTTCCTCGCAGGTCACGGCACGTACGCACAGGTGGGCGGACATGAAGGGACAGGGACAAAGGAGTGTTAACATAGTGCGAGAGAGACACAGGTGGGTGGACATTTGGTCAGACAAGCAGCAGAACCTTTTAGGGACACTGACACAGATCCAGGTTGAGGATATTCATACGACAGACGAAGGCGGGTGAACATTGGGGCGGTGGGAAAAAATGCAAACGGATGGACATTTGGTGACAGACACAGGCGGGGAAGCACTGCGTACAATTGGGTGAGGGAGACACAGGTGGGGAGCTACCTGTAAAAGACATGGGGGTGGTGGTGGACATGGAGAGAAAATGTAGGACAGCATCCTGTTACAAATTGAAGTGGTTAAGCATTCAGTGAGAGACACATGTGGCAGAATATTGGGTGAGGTAGACACAGCTGTGCGGTTTGGCTCAAAATAACATTTGATGAGAATCACAGGTGAGGAAGGCCTAGGAGGGGGCGCTGTCTGTGAGAGACACGGGTGGGTAACATTTGGCGGGAAAAGGAAAAGGTAAGGTAAGAGACAGTTCTGGGAAAGACAGAGCTGGGTGAGCATTCGGTGGGAGACACAGGTGGCAGAACGAAGGTAAGAACGACACAAGTGGCAGAACATTCTATCCAGGACACAGGTGGGCACACATTAGATAAGTGAGAGAAACAGGCAAATGGAGATTTGGTGAGAGACGCTGCCGGGTGCGAGAGATAGATATTTGGGAAGGGAGACACAGGTGGTTGAGCTATCCGTGCGAGACACAGGCGGGTGGGTATTTGGTGAGCGAGAAACAGGTGGAAGAACATTCTGTGACAGGTTGAGCGGGGGATGGGTGGAGCACATTCTGTGAGAGACACACTTGGGTGGACATGGGTGTCGAGTGAGACACAGGCGGATTAGCGTTGTCGCGGCTGTCGATGAGCTTTGTGTGTGAGAGAGAAATGCAACAGAAAAGTGAGTATTGTTTCAGAGGGAGACGCAGGTGGTCATTAATTTGGTGAGACCAACATGTCCAGTCAATCAGGTAAGTGAGAGGGCGTGGACTAAGCAGGACATAACACGGAATGCATGAACCCATGTGGGCAAGATTTCAAAATAAAAAGGGAAAAATCCAGCAGAATCTACAGTCAAAAGCTTGAGTCTATGACAACAAATAACAAACATACTTTACTGTAACCTAACCACAAAACCCCCCGGTGTGGATGCAATTCAATAAAATCACACACACACACATACACACGCACACACCATCCAATCCCATTTTAGTGTTGTTCAATAAAATCACTTGGGACAAGCATGATGGAGAGGCACTCGCAGGAATACTGCAGAAAAGGACTTGATAAAATATTGCCCTCCTGGCAGCTGGCTTGCCAATCCAAATAAAAAAAAAAAAAAAAAGTTAGAGTGGCCGGGCAGGTTTACGCTGGAGCTGTTTTTTTTTTTTTTTTTTTTTTTTTTTACACACGCTCTGACGGGGGCGGGGCGTATTTCACCAGGTGGTACATACACAAGCCTGGCTATCAGTCCAGGTATTCTATGAGAATATTTATGCAGAAATACAGGCCAAACGTTTCCATATGTACATATTCATGCATCCTGTATCAGAAAGCCGGTTCATTGCAGCGAGCAGCGAGTTTCCGCTGTTTTCTTTCCACTTTCTGACTCCAGATATGGTTTGGAAGTTGAAAATGTGAAATGTATCAAAATGTATGAATGTTCGACAATCGCCACAGACACCCGCCGGAATCACACCGTGTCCAATCCCGTTTAATTAAACGAGGCCGCTACGATACGGAATATTGTCGCAGTGCCGCTTTCGTATGAAAGCCCAATCGCTGCTCTCCGCCGTCGCGAGGGCAAAGCAAACGCTGCTAATCTAAGTAATTGCAACCTGTGGGTTTTTCCCCACGTTTTCATTACCTTATTGCACGCATTTAATCCCATATTACCTTGAAAGAGATGCGTAAGACATGGACGCCGGGCACAGTGGAGTATCAAGACGACATCATCCTGCAGAGATCCAAAGCGTCAGAGGATCTGACATGCTGGACTGCAACATATTTAACAGCAGATACAATACATATACTGTACTCTTATTATGATAGCGAGTCCAGAGTCTACCCCAACAAGCGGCAGGCAAAACAGATTGCTGGACGGACGAATGATGACCTGTAACCAGTCAACGTTTGCTGCTTTACAGGAAATACACCAGCGGTGTCCAAAGGCCGGGGTCCAATAGAATATTCATTCTAAAAATACAACTTAGCAAGACAAAAACAAAACCAGCAAAAGTGGAAAAATCAACACTAATCTTACAAGAATAATGTCAAAATACTAGGAGAAAAAAGTTTCAATTTAATAAGAGTTGTAATTGTACGAGAACGAGGTCATAATATTATGAGAAAATGTGATGTTATTTATTAGCTTAAAGTTGAAATAATAAAGAAAAAAGTAGCAATATTATGAGAAACATACAAAACAAAATAAAGTTATAACATTACGATATTCCAGTCCTCGTAGAAAAATTTAAAAAACAAAACAAAACAAGAAGATGAGGTTGGGGGAAAAAATTATAATGCAATGAGAATAAAGTCAATATATTATGGGGATAAAGCCATAAGTACGAGAAGAAAATTTACATGAGGAAAGTCGAAATAATGATAAAAATTTGGGCAGGAGGGGGGAGTCGGGGGGGGGGGAATCTTGTAATTTTACAAGAATAAAGTCAAAAC
>QODF01000044.1:1401437-1421031 GCA_024372805.1 Oostethus manadensis
ATAGGGCCTTCAAATGGGTTACAAATGCAATAAAGGTCTGTTGTGACAATGGTTAGCAACTCCAAGTGTGCTTTGAAAAACACCTACCTGGTAACCAGACACGTGGTACAGACCAAGAAGCCATTCACTATAGCGCAGGAGTTGGTTCTGCCTACTGCAGTTGACTTCTGCCGTGAGATGATCGTAGTGGACGCTGCATTAAAGCTGCTGACCATCCCACTTTCATGCAACACCATGAGTCACAGAATCGCAGACAAATACATTTTTGCTGACTATCACGTTGTGTCATTGAATTTATTTCACAAGGTTTTAGCTAGTCAATTGCAGTTGGATCTGGTTGATTTGTTCAATAGAAATCAAACCAAAAACAAGATCTATTTAATTTTTAAAATTTGAATGGGTCCCGAGGTGAAAAAGGTTGCGAACCTCTGAAATAGTTTATCATATAATTAATGCAGTCACGCCCCCTGGCAGTTATTATTGATTAAAAACCACCTTCATTATTGGGGACAAATACGAAAACTTGAAATAATCCACAAAATCAAAGTCCATAGTACATTCACCAAGGTATGAGCTTATTTTATAGAGAAACTGGACGGGACCAGACAAATACTGCCTCGGTAGACCCCAATGATGATAAAGAACAATGGACTTATTTTTTCCTTGCCCGGTTGAGGGTTACGGAGGTCCCCCCCCTGGTGCTAGGCCTGGAGGTGGGGCATGATGGTGAGCGTCTGGTGGCCGGGCCTGCACCTATGGGGCCCAGTTGGACACAGCCCAAAGAGGTAACATGGGTCCTGCCTCCCATGAGCTCACCACTCATGGGAGGAGCCAAAAAGGTTGAGTGCAGAGCGAGCGGGGTGGCGGCCAAAAGCGAGAACCTTGTTCTGGATGCTTACTAGATGCTCCTCTGGGCGGGTGCTCAGGGCACGTCCGACCGGTAAGAGGAGGCCAAATTTGTATACATGTGTATTTTCTTATACAGTATGTTATATTTAAGTACAACCTTTTCATTTAACGTTGCCTTTGTGATTGACTGAGAGAAATCACATGGTTCCATTGCCCTACAGTGAAGCATATGGCTTAAGAAGTGTAACGCAGCACCTAAACCGTATTGTATCTCTCAGGAAGTGTGTGCAACTTATTGCACCTTTCCCTCACCACCTGTAAAAAAGCCAGCTAAAATCCAGTACATACTTTAGAACTGACTCATGAATGGACTAATTAGCCCCAGCGTGCTTTCCGCCCGGCTGGAAGTCCCTCTCGATTATAAGCAAAGCCACGGAAATTAGCTATTGTCTTGTAACATCATGACTTCAAAAGATGCCTGCCGTTGCGTGTATGCAACGATGTGTCCTGCAGCAAAAGCAGCAATACCAGCGAGTACAACACAAGCGATTCCGCTCTGATTGTGATCACACATACTTCACTGAATCATCTTTCATAAAACAGTATCAATATGCAGGTGTATGCCCTTCTGCTGTGCGGCGGACAACATTTATTTTTTTTTTCTTCTTTCCCCTGTATTTTTGCTCATTTTGCTCTGTGACTGTTCTGGTTGTTGCTGAAATTGTGATTATCATGGTTGTTTATAATATGGTTGAAATATGTTAGTGAGGTTCTTCTGCACCCTTTCTTATATCCCTCACGCCACCCCCCACTCGCCCCTTTTTAGGTCTTGTCCGGCATGAATAATGTGGCGCAACAACATTCATAATAAACGCAGTCAAATGTCAAGGGAGACTCATTTGGATTATGAAGTTTCCCTTGGCAAAGAAATTTTGCTCAGCATTTGAAGGCAGCTTGACTCCCATTCAGCTCTTATGATGCTGGACAAGACAAAAAAAAAAAAGAGGTCGCGCTAACGTCAGCCGTCACACTTTGGCGCAGTTTAACAAACACCGAACAGCCGAATGTGCACATTTTACGCCGTTTGAAAGGCGAAAGGATGGGCGACGCTTTAGCCATTTTGCTAGCATTAGCATGCATTAGCTTGTTAATCCTCGCCCATTTCTGAACAGGCGCTTTACCTTCTACAGTCCATCTCAGTTATTTACAGTTCATTCATTCATTCACTCACTTACTTTAACACTTCCGCTACCTGTGAAAAGGAACAAAATCCCCCAAACCACGTCAGGAAATGAGTTGGCGTATGTTGGCAACTTTTCTTCTTCTCGCGTCACTAACATGGTGGCGTCATGCCGAGTGCGCCCCCTGCTGGCACTAGCAGGTATGACAGGCGCAACAGAAACAAAGGAACAGGGGGGAACTACAGGGAAATGACACCGTATTAGCTCTAAAGAGCTAATAGTAGACCTAATAGTTCATTCGGTGGCATATTTTATTGTGATAACTTGAGACGTGGGCGTAGGGGTGGGAATACATTCGTGACTTCTCCTCGGATGGTTAATATCCAATTATTGTCAAGCTGAGCGGCGGAAGTGATGGCAAACCAAATGGCGCGAATCATGTGTGGTTAATCCCACTCACGACCTTGGGCCGCGGGGACCAGAGAGGATGCGTCCTTAAATCAAAGTCAAAGATTCCGAGGCAATTTCGACTACTCTTGCAAAAAAGAACAGAACAGAACAGAAACGGCGCCCCCGCAATGCGATGCTTTCATTTACTGCCACCTCTTCACCTCAAAGTCACATCTGCATTCTTGACAAGCCTGCAGTGTGTGTGTGTGTGTGTGTGTGTGTGTGCACAATGCTGAATATGCTTTAGGGAATGAGTCTTATGTGTGTAAACAATCACGTGCGAGCACAATGAGGATACACAATGCTCACAACAGAGAACGAGTGGGAAGCGCTCGTTGACAGCACAAGGGAATGGTTATGAAAGACAGTGAATCACAAACTAAATCCACAAAACAAATTCTTTTTTGCCCCTTTTTTCTATTATGGCTTATAGCAAATCCTGGATAACTGAGTCATTTGATGGAGGACTTTATTGTTAATATTATACATACTGTGAAAGGGCTGACGGTGTTTCCCTTGCCTTCTCCTGGGCGGGTGTTTTGGGTTGCAGGAGCTGCCACGGCAACTGGAGGCGGGGCCACGGGACGCACCTGCACGTAATCTGCAGACACCCCTGATAAGCAGAGGACTCGCACCTGGGAGACGCTGGATTATTCTCTTCCACTCAGGAAGGCTCACCTATGGGCTCGCACGTTGTTTGTCTTTCCAAAACCAACTTTCCTGTTCCAGCAGTTTGGACTTCACTCCAGCCTCGATCCTGCGTCTCCCCGACGGTCCGTCCCATGGCCCGTCTAACCAGGTTGGCAATCCAGAGGCTCGCGCAGGTCCTGCGTTTCATGGTGCTTCTCCCCCTGTCCGGCGCGACAGCACCATCGCTTTCTGTTTCTTCTGTGAACATTAAATACCTGTACACCTACCCTAACCTGCCTCTTCTGTCCACGTCCGAGGGTTCGCTTCTGCGAAGCCCATAACAGAATAATCCAGCCAAAAGTATGGACCCTGCGGAAGTGGACACCAGCAGGCTCGCACTCCGTCATTTGGCGCAACGCCTCAGCAGACAGGAGCAGTTTGACGCCTTGGGGCAAGGGGTTAGAGACATGGCAGGACGCCAGGACTCTCGTTTGGAGGCTCGAGGGTCAGATCCAGACCTTGGTGTCGGCGTTGCAGCTGGACCCTCCTCCGACAGCCCCTACCGCTGCGAGGGTTACCCCCCCGGACTAAACCGCCCCCCCGCTTCCCGTAGACAGTAGTTCCACCGCTAGCTTGCAGCTGTCCCGGCCAGGGAGGTTCTCGGGCAACGGTGACGTGCGTGCGTTCCTGACTAAGTGCGAACTAAATTTTGAGCTACTGTCAACCGCCTTCCGCTCGGAGCGAGCGATAGGGGCGTTTGTGGTTTCCCACCTGTCCGGACGAGCGGTAGCGTGGGCCACTGCATGGTGGCACCGTTGTTCGGCCGTGTGCTCCTCCTACGCCGCCTTTGCTTCAGCACTGGAGCAGATTTTCCAGCGCACCCCTCCGGGTCGGGAAGTGGCATGCACACTTCTCAGACTGCGACAGGGACCGCGTAGCGTCTCGGACTACGCGATCAAGTTCCTTGCCCTTGCAGCCGAGAGCGAATGGAATGCCACGGCACAGTTGGACGTGTTTCGCTCAGGTCTGGCGGACCGTATCCGGGACCACATGATTCCCTTGGCCACTCCGGAGACCCTCGACGGACTCATCGCGCTGGCCGTGCGCATCAAGGGACGCCTCCGTGACCGAGAGTGGCCAGTCCAACTTCATCCCGGGCGAGTACGGCAACGGGCCATCCCCGGAGCGCTTACTACCCGTCACGGACTTCCCATAAACGTCGACCGGGGACGAACCCATGCAGCTGGGAAGAGGACGACTCGTCGTCGTCGGCGTCGTCGTTTGCCTTTACTGTGGCCAGGCGGGCCATACCATCGCCGACTGCTCATCCCGTCGGGACCGCCAGATCCCACGAGCGCTGCAGCTGGTGCGGGTTCACCGGAGGACTCGTCTCATCAGGGCTGCTCGTCGTCGGAACCTACGACCAGTCGACTTCAGCTAACAGGTACCCTCTCGTGGGACAACCAGAACATTGCCATTGGGGCTTTGAGGAGGGTTAGTCAAGCGACTCGCCGTTCCGGTAGCCAAGTTGCCGGCCCCCAAGCTCGTCAGCTCCTTGGACGGGCGCCCCCTGGCCGGTATCACTCACCAGACCCGCCCTCTTACACTCCGCTTGTCCGGTAATCATAAGGAGTTCATTCGTTTTTTTGTTATCCCCTCTCGTTCCGTGCCGGTGGTTTTAGGCCTTACATGGCTCCACAAACACAACCCCCATATTGACTGGATCTGCGTTAGAGTTTCGAGTTGGAGCGTATTCTGCCATAGTCACTGTCTGGGGCCAGCGAGTCCCAAGCACTCGTCCGGCCGGATTAAGACTCCGGAGGTAATTGATCTGGCTCCGGTTCCCGCTGTTTATCACGACCTCCGCAAGGTTTTCAGTAAAGAACAGGCGCAGTCACTTCCGCCTCATCGCCCCTAGGACTGCGGCATAGACCTCGTTCCGGACTCTGTACTACCTTCCTCCCGCCTCTATAACATCTCCCGGCCGGAGAGGAAGGCTCTCAAGGAGTACATCTCCTTCTCCCTCGCCTCCGGTCTCATTCGGCCGTCTTCATCTCTTTTGGCCGCAGGATTTTTCTTCGTAAAGGACAACTCACTGCGTCCCTGTATTAACTACCGTGCTCTGAACGAGATCACCATTAAGAACAGGTACTCTCTGCACTTGTTATACTCAGCGTTCACGTCGCTACACTCGGCCCGATGGTTCTCTAAGCTCGACCTCCAACGCCTACCACCTGGTGCGAATTCGCGACGGCGACGAGTGGAAGACCGCCTTTAACACTCCACTGGGACACTTCGAGTACATCGTGATGCCGTTCGGTCTTACGAACGCACCAGCGGTATTTCAGAGTTTTTTAAATGAGATTTTGCGGGATATGATTGGCCGATTTGCGTTCGTCTACCTAGACGACATCTTGATTTTTTTCGCGGACACTTGGAAGAGCACACTCAGCAAGTCCGATTACTTCTCCGTAGGCTGCCCGAGAATAGACTCTTTGTGAAGGCTGAGAAGTGCGCGTTTCACTCTACCTCGGTCCCGTTTTTGGGTTTTATCGTTGGAAAGGGTCAACTTACTACCGACCCAGCCAAGGTGCAGGCTGTGGACGAGTGGCCCACTCCTACATCAAGGAAGCTGCTCCAGCGGTTCCTTGAGTTCGCAAACTTCTACCAACGGTTTATCCGTGACTTCAGTAAGGTGGTGGAACCACTGACGAGGTTTACATCCAGCAAGGTACGTTTTACATGGACTCCGGAGGCCAATACCGCCTTTACCACGCTTAAGACACTCTTTACCAGTGCCCCTGTTCTTCGTCACCCTGATCCGTCTTCGCAATTTTTTGTAGAGGTGGACGCCTCCGACACCGTGGGGGCGGTACCTACCTGGTATACACAGATCACAAGAACTTGGCCTATCTTCGCACGGCTCAGAGACTCAACCCTCGTCAGGCACGTTGGGCGCTATTTTTCACCCGATTCAACTTCACCATAACGTTTCGACCAGGCTCCCGAAATGGGAAACCCGACTCCCTTTCCAGGATGTTTTCGCCACCTGTGGAGGACACCCGCCTGGAGACAGTCATTCCCCAATCTCGGATCCTGGGAGCCCTACAGTGGGACGTGGAGGCCCTCGGGGAGTACAACCCGCCAGAGGGAGGCCCGACGGGTCAACTATTCGTGGTTCCAAGGCTTCGCCCGGAGGTGCTTCTGTGGGCGCATGGATCCAGGATGGCCTGCCACCCCGGCGTAGCCCGCACAACATTCCTACTCTCCCAACGATTCTGGTGGCCATCATTCCGGGCGGACGTGAGAGAGTTCGTGGCCGCCTGTACAGTTTGCGCCCGCAATAAGTCCTCCCACAAGACGCCCGCGGGACTGTTACGTCCTCTTCCCATCCCGTCCCGCCCGTGGTCCCATGTAGCGCTCGACTTTGTATCGGGCCTTCCTCCCTCTAACGGCAACACGGTGGTCCTCACTATTGTCGATAGGTTCTCCAAGATGGTCCACTTCATCGCTCTACCCAAGCTGCCCTCCGCCATTGAGACGGCGGAACTACTGATGACGCATGTGTTCCGTCTGCATGGTATCCACCTGGACGTCGTTTCGGACAGAGGGCTGCAGTTTACCTCTGCGGTTTGGAAGGCGTTCTGCAGGGCCTTGGGCGCTTCTCCCAGCCTGTCCTCAGGGTCCCACCCACAGACCAACGGCCAGATGGAATGTGGGAATCAGGACCTGGAGGCTGCCATCTGCTGTGTGTGCCATCAGCAGCCGGCATCGTGGTCCGTAAATCGCCACTGGATAGAGTACTCCCATAAGACTCTCATTAGCTCCGCTACGGGAATTTCTCCATTTCACGCCGCCTATGGGTATCAACCGCCTGCCTTTCCATCTCGAGTCGGCCGTCCCCTCAGTGACCGCCCAACCAACGACTAGCGAATTGTCACCGCTCGGCGGCTTCCGAATACAAGCCGGGGGAGAGGGTCTGGCTGTCGACTCGCGACCTTCCTCTCCACTGCTGTTCGAGGAAGCTCCAACCGTGCTACATTGGCCCATACCCCATCGAGAGGGTTTTCAGTCCGTCAGCGGTCCAACTGCGGCTCCCGGATTCCCTCAAGTTACACTCTACATATCACGTCTCTCTCCAGCGCCACCAGTGACCTTTGCCCCCCCGAAGCGCCTCCCCCTCCTCCTAGGCTAATTGATGGGCACCCTGCGTTCACGGTCAAGGCCATCCTAGACGTGAGAAGAAGGGGCAGGATTTTGTTAGGATATCAGTAATTCACGGCCAGAAACAGCTGGTTTGACCCAAAAAACATTTTATTATGAGATACTATGAGAGAAAAGGTTTTGTTGTAATTACACTGACTCACAGGTACTCAATGAAGACATTGTGTTTTAACGATGTACTGGTGCTCGACAAGGAAGTTCAAGTTTCACTGATTCATGGGTATTTGATGAAGACATAAGTTTCACTGATTCATGGGTACACTAAGTGAAGGCTTGAGTTTCACTGACTCACTGGGGACTCACTAAACTCGACAAAGTCTCGCGGTCACGGGTGTTTGAGGAAAACTCAAGTTTCACTGACTCATTGGTACTCAATAAAGCCTTGATTTTTACTGCCTCGTGGGTGCTCAAGTACGACTCAAATTTCACTGACTCACGGGTACTTGACTTACACTTGAGTTTCACTGACTCATGGGCACTAGATAAAGACTTGAGTTCCCCTGATTAATGGGTACTTGATGAATACATTAGTTTCACTGACTCATGGCTACTCAATGTAGCCTGGAATTTCAATGCCTCACAGATGCATGGCAGTGAAGTTTCATCGACTCACAGGTACGTGACAAAGACTCGAGTGTCACTGACGAATGGGTGCTAGATGAAGACTTGAATTCTCAGTGATGTGTGGGTACTCAACTTGAAATACTATAAAATAAACTTATTATTGTTTTTTTTAAATACAACTAATTTTTGTGCTATTTTGTAGTATATTATTTATTTTTTTAATTTGATGTATAAACATAAAACAACCTGGGTTGTTTTACAAAAAATACTTTTATGAGAAGCTGAAAAAAAGTGTGTTGTTTTGATATAATAAAAATAACAAATGTAATAAATGATAAGTCGTAGCCAGTCAAGTTCTACGCTCTTGCTTAAGCGCCACGTCAGCTAACAGACGAGCGTAAATGGAAAACCACTCGTGCTTGTTGTTCAAAAGTGAAGGCGCCGGGTGCGCCATCAAGTAGAATAATTCATATTCTTCTTTGACACGCAGCCTGTGCTGCAGATGCACCAATAAAAAGGAGCGGGTCCAATTGCTTCAGACGGGTGTGCGCTGACGAGGTGCATCCTGGGATGCGGGGTGGGGGTCTGCGATATCGTTGGAGATGGACCGCTTGTCATGTTTGTGCCAGATAATGACAGATATTGTCTGCTTGGCAACACCAGCGATAAAAAGGCAACGGAGATAAAGCCGAATGTCACGTCACGCCCCGCTGACAAGTTGGACAGACAAGCCGCGCTGGGAAAACACACGCAACCGAATGCAAAGAGCTTTTGACTTTTACCCCAATTACGGCCGTGCTTTGGCACTCTATCTTTAGCGTTACAAGCGGCACATCCCTTAAACATGTCGTCATGTGATGTATCGCCATAGAAATTGCAGAAATGTTCCCGCTGTGACTTTCATCCCGATGCCTCAATTCAAATCCATAATGACTTGTTTTACTGGGAGAAGACGCAAATGAAAATGAACGCCGTCTCCCCGTGCACATAAATTAGCGAAACAATATAACACAGACAGCAGGAAGGCACCCAGGAATAAACATACCATTTCATCCGCTTAACGCTTCATTTGCACAGCTATAAATGCCAGTCATGCACCAGTCTTTCCAAACTTTCTTACTGAATCAGGACTTGTCTACGTTAGCTCGTTGACTTTCTCACCCTTAAATAAGGAAATGCAGATACCAAATCATTCATTTGTTGTGCAGCTCTTGCTCCAACCGCACTTGTATGAATAAAAAGCAACAGTGCTCGTCCTTGCCTCAAGTCAACTCTTTCCCCTTCCTGCCCGAGCCGCATCCCAGACTTCACAAATCCGACGATTCGCTTTGTGAGCTTGAATGACTCACATGTGCTTGACGAAAACGCAAGCTTCACCAACACACTGCCTCTCAACAAAGACTCAAGTTTCATGGACTCATAGGTGCTGGACAAGGACTCCAGTTTTACTAGATGATCAGCAGAGACTCCAGTTTGACTGACTCGCAGATGATCAACAACATCTCCATGCAGTTTCACTGACTCACGGGTACTTGATGAAGGATCAAGTTTCATGGCCTCACGGGTACTTGACAAAGACTCCAGTTTCTCTGACTCACAGATACTTGACAAAAAGGTTGGACAAAGGTTGCCGGTTGAAGGGGTCCTGTGGCAAACCTTGTTGGTTCGGGGGGTCATGTAGCAAAGACTGCTGTTTAAGGGGGGCAAAGGTGGCATGTTGGCCTCAGAGTCAGGAGATGCGGGTTCAAATCTCTGTTGGACATCTCTTTGTGAGTTTTGTATGCACAGGGAGAACATGCAAACTTCACACAGAGATGCCCAACGGAGATTCCAACCCTCAACCTTGCGGCCATATGAAGGTTCTTTTTAAAAATAACAAAAAACGTTGAGTGTCAAGAATTTCCGAAGAAAATGAATGCAATATTTTTTTAAATAAAAAAAGTTGCAAACAACGAACCACTCCATGGTCAAGATCCCAACCTTACACAACATTTGTATGAACATGGAATTATACAACAACAAAAACCTGCCAGGTGTCTCCGTCAAACCAGTAAGACTTGATGGACTCGCCTGTTCCAGTCTGCAGTCTGAGCTGGTGAAGAGCGAGCGCGTCAAGTCAAGGCAGAGAGAAGACATTTGAGCCTCCGAAGGAATAAGGGTAAGACCACGATTCCGTCCTGGCCTCCTCTTCTATTGGGCCCTCCTCGCTTCCACTAAAGGCCGAGGACGGCGATGCAATGTCATTACTTCTGATTGAAACCACGCACGGTTTCCAAAGCCGCTGCGCTTAAAATGCCGCCGTACCCTGTGGATGCCAGCAATCTAATTTGGCGTGGAATAATGTGCAGGATGGCACATATACGATGTTATTTCCCTATGCGGGCTATCCTTTGATATCCAATCGCGGCGTTTAGGAAAACGATCATAAGGAAGGAAGATGGCGTCAAATCAAGACAACTTCACTTCTTTGTGCGTCGTCCCTAAAATGTTAAGGCGTCACACTGCAGGTGAAAAGCCTCCGTTGTCTTGTACTTGCCTTGAATTCGGTGTCGCTTGTTTTTTTTGTATGAGCGGGAGGTGTGTGAGCAGAAAGAGGCGACGCTATCAATCAGACACGCCTGAGTGAACGGAGCACTTTTCAACAGGAGCAAAGCAAAACAACAACAGGCGGACATCTTGGATACTGGAAACCGTGCGTCTCACATACATACAAGGCATACGTCTCGTCCTGGTTCTTTCATTTCCCATTAGACTGCTCGAGGCAGACATCCACCCCGCAGACAGTTTTCTGTGACTTGTTTTTAGTATTCAAATCTTTTGTTTATGGCATCTAATTGGTTCCGTGCCGGGCCGTGGTAAGTGAATTTCCAACAAGTAGGATTCCTTATTTACTGTATAAATGGAATATATATACATCACAGAAAGCCTTTTTATAACCTTCTAAATACACTTTTAACCCTTATTAGAGCCCTCTACATGAGAAATAGCACCCCTATAAGCACCTTTAACATCTAGTACCCAATATAGTAGACATAATAGATGAAAGTAGGACTTATTAAACATAAATAAGACATAACATACTAATGCTGCTAGTAAAAACACTTTTACCATTATTAGAGCCCTCTACACAGGAGATAACACCCCTATACCCACCCTTAAATTACTCAATATAGTAGATATAATAAAAGAAAACTGGACATATTAGACATAAATAAGACATAACATACTAATGCCAGTAGCACTGGGAGCATCTTTTCCCTTGTTTATTGTGCTTAACTGCTTCCAGACCAGACTGTGATAAGTGAATTTCCACCAAGTGTGATTCCTTATTTATAAATGGAATATTTTGGTAGTTAGAGCATAGAAAATCTGTATTTACCCTTCTAAATACACTTTTTACCAGTATTCAAGCCCATTACATGGGAAATAACAACCCTACAGTCACCATTGCTCGTCTATTACCTAATATAGTAGACATAAAAGAAAATATGAAAAATTGGACATAACACACTAGTACTGTTAGCACCGGGACCATCTTTTCCCTTGTTTATGGTGGTTGATTCGTTCCAGACCCGATGGAAATAAGGGAATTTCTGCCATGTAAGATTCCTTATTAATACATGAAATATTTTGGTAGTTCGAGCATGGAAAACATGTTTAGAACCTTCTAAATACACTTTTCCCCCATTATTAGAGCCCTCTACACATGAAATAACACCCCTATAGTCACCTTTCCAAGAGTATTACCCAATATAATAGACAGTAGAAAATAAGACATGTTAAACACAGCAGACTCACACTGTTAGCACTGGGAGAGTACTTTGTTTTTTGACACCTATTACCAGTGTATAACACTACATATCCTACTACAACCTCCTTGAATGTGTTTTCTGAATGCCTTATATTTGGATTTTACTTCATGGCATAATTTCACCTGGTTTAAAGTGATGAAGTAAGAGGCCGACGTGAGTGTGTGTACATTTGCAAGGCTTGAAAAAAAAATCCTGAAAAAGGACTTTAAAATGGCTTGAAACTTCAAATGAATACTGATTTATATCCGCCCAAGTGAGTCTCTTTAACAAAAGCAGAAAGTCTGAATGATAATGAGCCATGACGAGTTGCGTTCAAGTACACCACGTAACTTAAGTTGAATTCACATGTTTTGAGAGTAGATGTTTTTCCTAGGATTCCCTAAATGCTGCAAATTGTACTTCCGCAGTAAGAGTTACATTAAAGACAGATGACAGTATCTACTTCCTGTTTATTTTATTTGTATTTTTGTTTATTTAGACCACACGGAACTCATAAAAATTGTTTTTTCAGTGTCAGTGAATGCAACTCGAGGAAGTGTCGTCCCGAGAAGGACTAGATATGTGTTGATACATAAATATATGGGGCTGAAATTGCACTGCTGTCGGTGTGTTCAGGTCAGATTAAAGATATAAAAGAGCGGCAGATTCTGCAGGGACACAATAGTGTCTTCTTCTGCCGTCATAACAGAGAGATGTGACTTTTGATTGCCCTATTAAATACTTTTTTCTGACAATATGAGTACTTAATCTTTTTAATGTGACAATTCATGTAAATTCGTAAATGAAACGATTCTATATAGTTCAAAATTTGTCAAAAGTTTTGTTTAAGCATAATTCTGTTGTTGGTATTGTAGTGAAATTCAAATGCTTGTAAAAAAAAAATGGTTTGAGTGGCTAGAAAAGATGGACACTGGATCTTCTAGCAGGAAAAAGGTTTATAATTCCTGTTATAATCCCTCTTATTCCCAGTGAAAGATGTAGAAATTACACATTTCCTGCCTTGCTGTTTGTCTTGCAGGATCTTCCCGTTAACTCCACGTCATGAGCCTCAGCGATGGTAAGGGCGGGGGCAAAATGAGTCCCCCGGAGTATGCGGATCAACCACTGGGGTATCCGGATCAGCCGCCACCATACCAGCTTCAAGCGTACGAAAGCCAGCCTGAAGCGTACGAAAGCCAGCCTCAAGTGCATCAGAGCCAGCCTCAGAGGCACCAGGACAGCAAAACTATGACCTCTCAGAGCAAACGCGGCTGTCCAAAATGTTGCCTGAAGACCCGCGACTGCCTGATGAGCGCCGAGTGCGGCAGGGCACTACATATCTCCAGCGTGGTTGCAAGCTGCGCTTTGTGCCTGCGCTTTCTCTTCTGTACGTCTCGCGACACCATCGCTTGCAAAACACTTGAGAATGTTGATGTTTTGTTTTAAACATTATTTTTTTCCACCACAGAATCGGCAATCAGAAACAGATTACCGGGCCACACCGACTCTCGGGATCGTCGGACTTCCTGCCAGGCAGACATCTTGTGCTTTTCTTCTCATCGGGAAAAATCAGGGTGAAAAAAAAATCTGTTGAACTCCAAACACAGTTATCTAGGAACACTTTAATACTTTAAGGAATGAATGACACCTGTGCTGTATGTGTAAAGCAAAACGTCTTTATAATTTATTTGTTTTATTGTCTTAAAGCTGTAAAGTGGATTATATAGAATAAAAATATATATAGTTCAAAAGGAGAAAAATAGGACTGTTGTGCCGACTTATTTCCATTTCCACACAACAAAAAACCCAGGTGCTAGGGTGGTTTAAAGGAAGCCAACGTTCAAGTGTCCCCTATTGGTGCAACTTACAATCAACAATCAAATGCACATCTTAGTCATTAAATAATGCGTGAGTTCTATAAGCCATCCATCCACCTCCTTCTGCTAACCCGTGGTTGGGTAACCGGGTAACAGCCTGAGACGAGAACTCCGGGCGTCCCTCTCCCCAGCTACTTTGTCCAGCTCCTCTCAGCAGATCCTGAGGCGTTTTCCAGGTCAGTTGGGAAGACTGGTCTCTCAACGGTCGGACACGCCCTGAACACCTCCGCAGGGAAGCATTCTGAAGGCATTCTGATTTGATGCCGGGTCTCTCCTGGAGGACAGTGCCTCTCGCCTTATCCCTAAGGGAGAGCCCAGTTACCCCTATTAAGAAAACTTATTTCAGCCGCTTGTAACCGCAATCTTGTCCTTTCGGTCACTACCCAAAGCTCATGACCATAGGTGAAGGGTAGGAACGTAGACTTGGAGGTGCCAATGAAGCCAGCAGGATCACATCATCAGCAAAAAGCAGAGACCCATTCCTGCATCCACCAACAACTGCACCTAGAAATTCTGTCCATAAATATAATAAATGTCTGCCACATAATCTAAACTATGACACCTGTCATACACCTGTCAAATTAGGTGATCGGGTAGCCCCCACTCCCGGAGCACTCCCTGTAGGATTCTTCCAGGAACACGCTTGAATGCCTTCACCAAGTCGACAAAACACATGTGGACTGGTTGGGCAAACTCCCATGCATTCTCAAAGAGCCTGCCAAAGAGTAGGTCCACAGTTTCCCTAAGTTAAACAGCTGCTTGCAACTTAATGTCCAAGCAGAAATCGTAGTAATTCTACATTTGATTAACTTTACTTAAGATTTGTCAGATTAACCCACGTAGATGTTTGGTTTTGCCCGCACCCTTAATGACCGAAGGGTTCTACTGGCACTCTATACATTTGGCTAATCATCTGCTTCATTACACAGCTCAGATCCTTTGTCGACTTGCTGCACCACACCTTCCTGGCAAAACACTCATGGGTGTCCAAAGGGTGGTGCGCGGGCCCTTTCTGGAGCGTGGCTCAATGCAGAAGTAAAGTAAACAAAACTCCAGCAAAAATAGAGCAAAAGGGCATAATGTAACCAGGAAAAACAAAAAAACATTATAGTAATAACTAATTAAAACAAAGATTTGTCTTTAAATGTATATGTTAGCAAAATTTAGACTGAGAGGGTCACCTCTGACAGAAATCCATGAGACCGTCATTTTTGACCTCCTCTACTAGCGGGGCCTTCCTCGCACCCATTAACGGCTGAGGAGGTGATGGGATTTCATGAGTTTTGCAGGCAGGAAACACTTGAAGTGCTGCCGTACCCTGTGGATGCCAGCAACCTAATTTACTGTCTGCGGGAATAAATGCAACATGCAATGAGGAAAACAAGTATTTGATCCCCTGCTGGTTTTGCAATGTTTACCACCTCACGCAGACCTATAAGACAAGCTAGGCTTATTGTCACAGAGACACTGAATGTGAAAATAGTCCATAAAAATAACATTATCAATTAGGCATGTCCCGATCTCGTTGGACTGTGTAGGAGTGAGTGCTCTGTGTTGACATGCAAATTAATGGCCAAATGAATTACAGCCATTCTGACGTGCAATTATTCAGCCACTATTACTTACACTTTTAGGGTAGGACTAATCATTTTACATGGTTATAGATTAATTTCTCGTCTAGTTTAGAACATAACAACCAGCGGTCAGAGCGGCACTTCCCGAGTGAGCTCCTGGCACCATGACAGAGGAGTATGGGGACAGTGAGGAGAAATCAACCGCTGTAATTGCAAAGCCAAATATCCAGGGTCCAATGTGAAACTAACTATACCACAGTACACCGCGGACATGTCTGCGTTTTCTTCTTCATTCGGGTGGCAACCAGCATTTACCTTATCTACCATGTTGGAGTGTGGCCCAGAGATATGGCAACCCAAACAGCTTGATCTGGTGGTGGAAGCTGATCTCTGATCTTCACAATACAGCAGCTCGGCAGCCAATTCTGATTCTGAAGATTGGGTAAGACATCCCTATTATCAATAAATTTAATTTTATTAGGGGAAATAATTAAACAGAAGATACTTAAAGCAAACCTTGTTGGCAAGCACAGATACCAAAACAGAATGTTTCCATGGTTGGCAGGTATGTCACTGTAGGACTCATTCACCACAATTTTTAACATCAGCAAGAATTTTAGACATAAGATGTTGGAACGTAGCTGGAAAACCAAATGTCATTACCATGTCTGGTGTGACATATGTTTATCCTTCAGATGCTCACAAAACTAAGGAAGTACTTGCCAGTAAAAAATTTTAAGGTCCAGTTTAGTTACAAATTTAGCAGAGCCCACGCCATCAATAGTTGTCCATTTTGGGGCGAAGAAAACAGTCAGGTTTAGTAATAGCACTTACTTTGCAGGAGTCATAACAAAAAGTCAGGTTTTGTTGAGCTCCAGGTGCTCATGCTCGGAACAGCTAAACCATGTTTGATTAAATAACCCCAACTCAACCCTAGTCCTAATCCCTAAACGAACCCTAACCCGACCCCAACCCTAACTCAACCCCAGTCCTAACCCCAACCCTAATTCAACCCCAATCCTAATCCCTAACCCAACCCTAACCCGACCCCAACCCCAGTCCTAACCCCAACCCTAACTCAACCCCAATCCTAATCCCTAACCCAACCCCAATCCTAACTCAACCCCAGTCCTAACTCAACCCTAGTCCTAACGCCAACCCTAACCCCAAGATGCTATGTCACCTTTCTCCCAGTCATCCTAACCCAATCCCACCAGGTAAAGTTTTGCTTTGAGCACGTCTGTTTCTCACCAGGCTTCTTGTTGATGGTTGTGTAGTTCATTTCAGTCTTATGCAGGTGTACAATCTTGTCTTTCACCTTCTTTGACAGATTTATGATCTTGTCCATGTTGGTGGAAAAATCTACTGTATTAGATGTTTTTTTCCTATACGGGTTATTGTTTAAAATCCAAATATTGCCGCCAGAAGCACTTGGGACATTTGCGTCAAATCAATGTGACTGCACTAGGTCTTCATGCTTTTTCCTAAAATGTTAATGAGTCACACTCAGAAAGCTCAGTTCTCTTTCTTTGGTTTCTACTCAAGTGCCGTGACTCACATCAGATTTGAGTCACGTCAGACGCACCGCATACCTGTATGTTGTGGCGTGTCTCATTCACATGAATGGGTTAACTTTTCCACTTCTAGAGCAATTCGGGGGTAAACTCTCAAGATTTTTTTTTTCAGCTACTTGAATTTTCCGTGTGATTTTCTGTTAATAACTGACCATCATGCCCATGTGATGTCTTCTAGTCAGCAATTCCCCTCCCTCACTGTCCATGCCTTTATTTCTTCTCGTTTGTGCCTCCTTACTGCTCTTTGCACATTCTCTATCTGCAGCTGCAAAAAATATATACTTTCTTATTTTGCAAGAGCTTCTTCTTCTCATTAAATGACCACTTATGACACTCAAGTAGTCCTATAACTGCAAGTTAAAAGATGGTAGGAAGTGGACGAGATTCAGTTGTATGAATGTCAAAACAAAATCATTGGTTGTTTTTTTTAACCATTTTTTAAGTACAGAATCTCCCTTCAGAAGCAGCTTTGCAGGACAAGCTGACTCCTGGGATTGTGCTACATCCTGCAGGAAGACATCTTGGGCATTTCCTCTCATCTGGGAAAAATGAGCATGAAAAAAAACATCAACTAGACTCCAAATGCAATTATCTATGAATATATGCTAGCTTGCACTTGTGGTGATTGCTGTGTTGTATATTTAAAGCCGAAGTTCTTAATAATGTATCATTTTTTTCCACTTCCTGAAAGTTGCATGTTGGACTCAACTTTTATAAATTGAAAAAAAGAAAAAAACCTCCCTCCAATTGCACATGCACACACACACAACAAAAACACAGGCGCTCGAGTGATTTACAGGACATTTGGTGAATTTGTGGATTTTTAAACATTTGTCCCCACACGTCAATGAAAATAGATAATGACTACCGGTCATACGTGTCCTAAACACCTCCCTAAGGAGGCATCCGGGAGGCACACTGACCAGATAGAGCGAGTTTCTCCCAGATTCCTCCCCAAGCGACTCAGATTCAGCCCCAAGTGTTTCCAAGTCAGCCACACATGAATCTGATTCAAGCCCAAGTGTCTCAGATTCAGTCCCAGTGGCTCAAAGACAACCTCAAGCAACTCAGATTAAGTCCCAAGTGACTCAGAGTCAACTCCAGGTGAATCAGATTTATTCTCAAGTCACTCAGAGTCAACTCTAATTGTATCAAATTCAGCCCCAAGTGGTTCTGAGTTAACTCCAAGTGAATCCCTCCGAGTCCCAAATCCCTTACTTTCCTGTTGTCCTGTTCGGTCAATTTTGAATTCCTTTCAGCCTCAAGCAATCATCCATCGGCTTCAAGGCCAAAGTCCGGATCAGGAGAAGAGTAACAGCAAAAGTCCAGAGAATAAATGGGTCAAATGCTGCAAAGTGCAATTGCCTAACGTCTACGGGCCAGGTCGTCCACAGAATCGTGAACCTTGCCTCCGACTAAGCTTGACCATGACGTTCCACCTGTAAGTCCCAAGAAAAAACTAAATTGGTTTCTAACCAAAATGAAAAAAAGCAAACTTCCATCCATCCATTTTGACTTCCATCCAGCCGACTTTGGGCGGGTGGCGGGGTACGCCCTGGACTGGTCACCAGCTAAGCGCATGGCACATAAGACAACCATTCACACTCACATTTATACTTATGGACAATTTGGAGCCGTTAAAATGAATTTCTAAGCAAGAATCGCATCATCTGCTGTTTGTTGCTTCTTTTCCTTTGTTATTTCCTTATTTCCTGTTCTGCTCTCTTATCGAGGTGTGTACTACCAGTTGTATGCTATTTGCTGACGCAGGTTTGGCAGTGCACGACAGCTGGCTGCAATTATCCATCAGTAGGACTGCTGGCCAAGCCAAGTTAAAACTGGACTGGTTGATGGTCATCAATGCGTTGTGTGATGTTTTTATTCACTGCCTCTCTATTCCCGTTGCACTTATCTGTTTTTTTATTTTGCTTTGTCGCCTTTGGTTTTCATTCTGGATACAAAACTGGGAGTGCCTGCACCTGCTGCTGGCTAACCTTAGAACCTTAAACCTGCACTTTGACTGTGTCTCTGCATCCTGGGGTCGTGACCATGCTGTGACAAAATGTTTATCGTTTCTTTTTTTTTCTTTTTCTTTGTCTTGTCCAGCATCATAACAGCGGAATGGGAGTCAAGCTGCATTTAAATGCTGAGCAAAATTTCTTTGCCAACGGAGACTTCATAATCCAAATGAGTCTCCCTTGACATTTGACTGCGTTTATTATGAATTTTGTTGCGCCACATTTCGATGCCGGACCTGGCCTGAAAAAGGACGGGTGGGGGGTGAGGGATATAAGAAAGGGTGCAGAAGAACCTCACAAACATATTTCAACCATATTATAAACAACCGTGATAATCACAATTTCAGCAACAACCAGAACAGTCACAGAGCAAAATGAACAAAAATACAGGGGAAAGAAAAATAATAATAATATTAATACTAATATACATGTACACACATTCCTATACATATACATATATATACACACATATATACATGTATATACACACACACACATATACATATATATATGCATATATACATACATACATATACACATATTCGTACACGTATACTTACACATACTGTGCACATACACATATCCATGCAGTAGATACATACATACACACACATACAGTGTGCATATATATGTATACACACATACATACATATTTACTAATATTGATAAACAAACAAGAAAAACAACAAGAAAATAAACAGAACCTCTTGAACAATGACCATCCAGATGACACGTGCAACAAATCTACATTAAATCTACATTAGTCTGCAGTGACAGGATAACCGCATCAGAGCGAAACAGAGAACGAGGAGATGCCCGTGGTGAACACCGCCATGCATCCCAAACCACACTCCCTCCAAAA
>QODF01000044.1:1426205-1453531 GCA_024372805.1 Oostethus manadensis
GTCCCATTGTGGCGGGGTACACCCTGCACTGGTCGCCAACCAGTTGCCAAAGTCAGCTGGGATAGGCTCCAGCATACCCCTCGCGACGCTAATGAGAATAAGCACCATAGAAAATGAACGGATGGATGGGTTACATTGTTCTTTCTTTGGTTTATACGCAACACTTAAGGGACCCTGACACGATTGATCAACTTTGCTTAAATGTGTTTGTAATTATGAGTATTATTTCAGAGATGACTTTTGTAGTTCCTGGCGCCAGCCATGGTGAGCTAATGAAATGATGTCATCGGCGTGACAAAAGCTTCTCAAGGTAGATCGTCGACTTGGTTCAGTGTATTTTTTAACAAAGTAGTAGTCATGGCAAAATGTTGTGTTGCTGCTGGATGTTTACAGTATCCCGGTGACACTGTAAGTTTGATTTCCTTTCCAAAGAAGGGAGGTTCAAGACAAAAATGGACAAAGCAAGTGATGGACGTCCAACTCGAGTTTGGTTCTTTGGGGTGATCATTTCATCCTTTAATTAATTATAAATAATACTCCCTTACAAATACCAGAATAAAGTATTGACAATATCAGTCATGTTCTTATTTTAAAAAAAAGAAGTGTAATACATATTTTTTACACATACACATTTGTCCCCTCCATTACATCTTCCAAGCGTGAGGCAAAATCCTCTGCTGGCGGTGCGTAAAAGAAAAGAAATGTGAATGTGAGCTATGCTAGAATTCCTTTGCAGGCAACCCCACTCTAGTCAATAGAAACGAGACCCAGTCCAAAAAAATCTCAAATTGGCCAATAAGTTTAGCGTGAATTTTCCAGGAATAAATCACACAATGTCATACCAGAAAGTGCTTTACGGAAAAAAAGGCTAAAATCACTTCATAAAAACATGCCATAAAACATAAAATAATCCCATCAAAATTTAATTAACAATAAATTAAAAGTGAAGAGTGCAGACAAAATACTTTCCAGATTTTGGCAGCTTAATACTGAAACGTAGCCTCACTGTGGTTAGTCTCCACTCTGGGCACCCGCAGGAGACCACCCCTGAACTTTTCAGAGCCCGAGATGGTTCATGTGACTCTAACATGTCGAGATTTACTATGGCAGAGCTGAGCGACAGGAAGCCAGTGCAGAAATCTTTGCACTGGATTGGACACACATTGTAGCTGTGTATTAGCTGGTACAGATTGAACAACAGGGGTCCCAGGGTTGATCCCTGGGGATTTCCACAGGTTATAGCCATTTGGTCTGTGACACAGTTCTGCATTCCAATAAAGTACCAGAAATTTCCACCCAGTTTTCTAACCTTTGTAACTAAAATAGGGTACCAAAGTCTGAGAATTTAAGGGCAGAAATCAATTGAATAATAAATAATAAAAGAAAACTGCGTATGGTGTCCCAATATTGGAGAGTCAACCGCTGGTGACACCATAGATGTGGCGGCGTAGCCGACTCTTGGATGGGGTTGCGATTTTGTCAGCAAGCTAAGGATGCTAACAAGAAAGGTTGTTTGTACGTTACACAAGAAGACAGTTGGACTCACACCATGTATTCATAGATGTATGCAAACTATGACTAAATTTTGTATTTTTTTATATGATTTTATTATATGATTTTTTATATGATTTTTATTAATGGTTCACCAGTGAGGGAAGACTGGAGCCTGGCCTCACATGGCAATGTGATTCCACGATGTGGAGTGCGGCCTCACATTCAACTTTGGGTGGTGACCGAATGGGTAAAATTGGGGATACAAGCTGGTGAAATGAGTTTACTTCTCAGGGTTTCTGGACACACTCTTAGAGACAGTACGAGGAGCAGGTCATCCGGGAAGAGCTCAGAGTAGAGCTGCAGCTTCTTCACACTGAGATGAGCCAGTTGAGCTGGCTTGGTCATCTACTAATACTTTGGATGTCTCCGGGCCACCACTCTAGTGAGGTGCACAGATGGGTGGAGGCCCTGTGGTGTAGACCAAGGACACGCTGGAGGGATTGTTCGACAGCTGGTTGGGGAACACTTTGGTGTCCCAACGGTGGAACTGGAAGAGGTGGCCAGGGATTGGGAATTCTGGGTGTTCCTGACCCAATTTTCATTCATATTTTATTCATACTTTTGTCTCTGCTGTTCTGCTCTTTGTCTCGTGGGATCTTTCTTTTGTTCCTGCCGCTGTATTCCACATCATGGAAAAACACAATAGCAGCAATTGTGACCTGGGGTATCAGGAGCAGCCCTGAGTCAGAGCCAGCCCCATGTGAACCACAGTCGTCACCAAGTGGATCAGAATCAACCCCAAGGGATTCAGGGCCAGCCCTAGGTGAATCACAAAGCTCCAAAAGCCCTGTGTTCAGACCCCATTGAGTCCCGTTCCACCGCAAGTGAACACTGAGCCCCCAATGAGTCCTCCCAAGCCCACATCCAGGTGAGAAAGAGAAGAAATGCAGTTCTCACAGTGCAAAATGTTCTCATAGGCAATCACCTACGACGAAAACTCATATCATTCGCTTGTACCCGCCATCTTGTCCAAAGCTCATGACCATAGGTGAAGGTAGAAGCAAAGACTGACCAGTAAATTGAGAGCTTTGCCGTTCGGCTCAGCTCTCTCTTCACGGCAACGGACCGATGCAGAATCCACATCACTGCAGAAGCTGCACCAATCCGTCTGTCCATCTCGCGTTCCATTCTTCCCTCACACGTGAACAAATAATAATAATTGTATTATTGCAAAGGTGAATTCTTTTTTTTCCTACAGGAATAAAATTCCATTTCCTCAAGATGTTTTTTGGTTAAAAAAAAAGAAGAAAAAATGTCACGTTAAAATAACCAAACCACAATCTAACAAACTGCAAATCTGACAAGAACATAGTCCGGATATTTGAAGAAAAATATTTAGTCCTCGTTTATGGTGATTAATTGGTTCCAGACTCCAGAATTTCTGCCTAGTAGGATTCATTATTGTTAAATGTAATTCTTTGGTAAGTATAGAAAACCTGTTTGCAGGCTTCTAAATACACTTTTTTACCATTGTTAGAGTCCTCTAAACATGAAATAACACCCCTATAGTCACCTTTACACTCCTATTATTGTTTCTTTACACCACACTGCACAATTGCAATGCGAAGGCTACAGGATCACTGCATGGACGTAAGAGACGGACTCCGTTCATAGCAATGGTGTCACGATTCGGTGTATTTGTATGCATGACAGTACGTTTTAGTTCTGAGTATTATGCCTGCGTTGTGTTGTTTTCCTATGTTTGCATGTTCTTTCCCGCCTTCGCTGATTTGACATCCCAGTTAATTACACGCACCTGTTTCGGGTTTGTGCTTTGAGTATTTAAGTTCAGGTGTGCGCTGTACAAATGGCTTGTATATATTTATTGTAAACTTTAAGAAAGTGAAAGTAACAACATGAACATATATAATATTATAATATTGTGTTGCTGCTGGATGTTTGTGTTATCCAAGCGATACTGTAAGGTGGCTTGTTTTCCCAAAAGAGGACGGTTCAAGACAACGATGGACAAAGCAAGTGCAGAGAACAAGAGACAGATGGACTGCTCTTCGCAGTAATCGTTTTGCTGCGGATTGCTCTGATGACGCATGCCTGCAACAAGAAGCACTTGGTTTGAAAATACAAAATAAACGTAATTTGAAAAGGGGTTGCTATTTCGCGTGCACGCAGGAGAAACACAAGCCAACAAAGGACAACCACTACATCAAAGTTTTGTGTCTCGTAAACACCATTCCACGATAGTGACAAGGCTGCAAAGCATTACACATTATAGTTGACGACTCATGTCAGGGATCCCTTAACGCAAGACTACACGAGCACACTTTCACCTGTTAGCATTTTTACATCACTGTAATAATATATTATCTGCTGCAATTATTATGTCTGACTTTTGGGGCTATTTTGCGTCTTCATTCAGTCTGCAAGTGAAAAAAAATGATTAGAAGATGAAAAAGGAAGACCTCCAAATGTTGAAAAGAAAGGAAGCGAAAAATAAGATGGAATGTCAGGGACAAACTCGAATGGCTGCAATTCACGATTGAAAAGAAGAGGAGAAGAAGAGGAAGTGGGTAAATACTGTGGAAGGACAGTATTTAATTTGGGACTGAATTGGAGCCTTCGAGAACCAAGTCCATAGACCCACCCTGTGAGTGATCCAAACCAAACCAAACCGCCAACCCTTTGGTTTTTGGACTGCTCCACTTCCTGAGCCACTGCTGCTCATATATATATAATATATTTTGAATATTTAAAATATTATTCATATGATTTATGTCTTGAACGTTGTGAGAACAATACCTCTGGTTTGGAGACTAAGGTAGTTCCAACAAAAGGAAGACCAGACTCCTCAGGGTCCCTGGGAAAGTCCATTTAGAGGTACATTTGGTGCGTTGTGGTTCTTCATCTCAACATGGCTGTGAGGGTGCACGGATGCATTGCTCATCCAGTCCACCCACAGTGTCCTGTGGTGGGTGGTCCAGGAGTGTGGGCTTCGTAGGATGCTACTACAGGCCATTTGGTTCTTAAGAAACTGGAACAACAACCCGTTCACGATGCTAACAGTGAACACGGACCTCTGTCAAGGCTTCCTTTGTCGCCCAATCCGTTGATTTTTTTTTATGGACAGAATTTCTAGATGCAAACAAGCCGTTGATGGGGTCCAGAATGGAGGCCTCAGGATCTCATCGCCAGGCCTCATGGCATCCTCAAGCTGTGACCTTCAGCATTTACTGTTGCGCTTCGTAGCTGAGTGGGAAGTTACTGGGATGAGACTCAGCATCTCCAAACCTGAGGCCATGGTTCTCAGCCGGAAAAGGGTGGGTTGCACCCTTCAGGTTGGGATGAGGTCTCGCCCCAGGAAAAGCTCATTTATTTCGGGGTCTTCTGGGAAGGCTGGAGCTCAAGATTGATAGGAAGATACTGCGGGTGTACTGGACCATCTCCTACCTTAGCTGGTGATCAAAAGCATTGGGTGCTAACCAAAAGGGCAGGATCCGATTCCTGTTTTGCAATCAAGTAAAAATGCGACATTTGTGCCACAAGCTACCCAGCATACCTTGCGGGGGAGTATATAGGTGTCATTTTAGGTTACATTGTGTGTCACGTGTGTTGACGTGTTGTTGAATTTTACTATTTCCTGGCCGAATTAAGACGTTTGGTGAGCCTGATGGGGCTCGCGGGCTGCAGGTCTGTTCTAGGCTACCCAAAGCAGGCTTTAATTAGAGTCAGTCGGACTCCAGCCTGCGTCGTGGATTAAACTCTCAAAAGGAGAAAAAACAGATTCTCCTGCTGTCTTTTTACCGATTCCACACAAATAAAACAAGTCCAGGGCGCCGGAGTGATTTAAAGGAAGACGTTTGGTCAACTCCTAGATGACTGACAGCAGCGAGGAGAGGAAAAGCCCTCGTTGCTGAGGGATTGTGGGTAGGCGCTGTCAATGATCTGGGATAGATTTTGTGTCAGGAAACATAAAACAAATTCATCGTCCACATTCGCTTGACCTTGTGGCGGCGGCGGCGGCAGGGGTGCGGGTGGGGATTTATGAAAATACAAACCAGGGATTGAAACCACCCCGGTGATTTACTCTCATGCTGTATCCCGGCGCTAATTCGTCAACGCTGATTCCCGGTTGGGGTGTTTCATTGTTTGCGCCACCAGACGGACAGTTTGTTACCTAAAACCTCTAAAAGTGGGAACAACACGTCTGAGAAACTGTTTGCCAAAATAAGTTTACATAACATGTAGAATGCCTTGTCGCTATGGTGGAGTAGTGTTTCGAAGACATTATGTAAACAAGACATGACTTACTCTGTTCTGTGACTAACTTTTGAGTCGTACTTTACGCAAACTGCGTTTATACTGCGCTTTCAAGCCAAAGGCTTCTTGTAAAGGTGTTCCTTTTGAAGCAGTCATTAGTGAAATGAGCACCGCAAAAAACAGAACTCGAGGCGGGCATCGATCTGTCTCTCGTTCTCTGCTCGTGCTTCTTCCGTTTTTGTCTGAAACCTTCCCCTTTTGGGAAAAAAAACAAACTTCCAGTATCACTCGGATATTGTGAACATCCAGCAGCAACACATCATTTTGGCGCAATTACTATTTTGATGAAAAATAGTCGACGATCTCCCTCAAAAAGCCTTCATTTACTCTGCTTTGGCTGAGAGGTGACACCCAGACGACATCTTTTTTGGTGACAACAAGCTCGTCGTGGGGGTGTAAATGTGATTTTTGCCAATTTACTGTCAAAAATCAAGCAATGTAAAACATGTTTACAAACAATATATAACATATTTAAGCAAGTTGATAAATCCGGGCTCATCTGAGAATAAAACAGTGGCATGTGTGTGTGTGTGTGTGTGTGTGAAAAAAAACATACTTTCCAAATGAAAGGTTCTATGATTGTGTTACGTGGTTGATAAGCAAGTGGAAAATATTCCATTCCGAACAGGCTTACTAAAAGCACTTTTAAACCGCCCAAATTCCACCATCAAGGCCTTGATTTTGGACACACACACATTTGAAGGCCAGTATGGGCCGACCGGTACTAACAGCGGCATCAAAATGAGATATTGGATCATATCGGTATTGTTTTTCTGTGTCAGTAATGATGCTGATATCATTAAACTGCACCACACTCCGCAGCCATAATGCTCACTACCTCCATGTGCTCGAGGTTTGGAAGTATTTATTTTTATTATTTAATATTATAAATACTAATTTGTGTCTGTCGCTTTGTTCTTTCAGTGTAATGCGGCTCCACCTTAATGTGAAAACAGGAAAAGGTATTGCTGCACAGCATCTGCACGTGATGCCAAACAGGAAACAAAACCAGTAAGAGCACAAAAGAAAGAAGAAACAACTAAGGAAAAGCAAAAGTCATACGTACGACATCTTTCTTCAATTCTTCGGCCCTTTTTCTTTTTTCTGTTGCATTGCGAAATCGGTTGATATCATAGCAAAGTGCCAATAACAAGAAAACCAAAATGGAGCATCTGTAGTTAGCAGAAGTAAAACACATTTTATGATTTTATATATTGTTAGTATTTTACCATATTTTGGTCATTTTTAAGCATTAGCCGAAGTTACTTTGAGTGCGTGGTGAAGCTAGTCACTAACCGGCTAGTAGCTAGCTGGTGTAGTGCGTCGAGGTGTCACTACGCCAACAACGTAGTTCTTGGGCGTAACAATGTTAATAACAATAAGAATGTTTCTATATCTTTAGAATGGACAGAAAAACGTAAGACAGTGTACAACATTTCATTCCAAAGGTTGCCTCCGCACCCCGACCCCTCCTTTAATTTACCATTTCTCTCATTTTCTCCCATTTTGCCCCCCGTGTCAACGCCAGCATCCCAATAAAAGGGTGACATTTCCAGCAGACAGATTAGGGCCTCCCTCCAATTAATTTTGCTTTCCTCCCCGTGTTAAATAGACAATCAAGCAAAGGCAAAATGTCATGGAAACAAACGAGGAGTCACCATGTGGCTGACAATTACTGCCAAGCACCTCACAAATGCCAATATGTTCAAGGGGGGGGGGACAGTAGGGATGATGAATGGACGCCGCACCGACAAGGCGGGTGTTTTTTGCTTCCCGGGAGCAGGTATGGGTGTGAGGACATGTGGACTAAAAGGTCAAATGTTCACATTTCCAGTATAGAGCGTTTTGTCTTTGGCGCTAGCGCTGCTTTTGCTGTTGCTCAGGGGTAAGGGGTAGCAACTTGCTAGAAAGTTGGGCCTTAACAAGATCGGGTACTCAAGTGGACCCTCGGACACCACTAACTATTTCAGAGGCTGTTTACCCTTTAAATTATGTTAAGGGTCAATTTCACATTTTAGTAACTAAAGTAGTTGTGATTCTGGTGTGAAAGGTCAAAGGTCTTTTCAAACTTTTTCCAGCAAGGGCCACATGGCAAAAAATGAAAGGATGCAAATTGGCCACTTTGATATTTTATCAATTTTCTATTGTCCGACTATGCTAATAAGTTATACTGTATCTTCTTCATTTCCTTGGGGCTTATTCCTTCAGGGGTCGCCACAGCGAATCAATTGCCTCCATCTAACTCTGTCTTCTGTATCCTCTTCTCTTGCGCCAACTACCTTCATGTCCTCGTTCACTACATCCATAAACCTCCTCTTTGGTCTTCCTCTAGGCCTCCTGCCTGGCAGTTCAAAACTCAGCATCCTTCTACCAATATATTCACTATCTCTCTTCTGGACATGTCCCAACCATCTCAGTCTGGCCTCTCTGACTTTATCTCCAAAACCTCTAACATGTGCTCTGATGTGCTCATTCCTGATCCTGTCCATCCTGGTCACACCCAAAGAGAATCTGCTCTGCCTACTGTCTTTTCCTCAGTGGCCCCAATACTGTATATATTTTTAAAAAGTGCATTTCAGATTTGTCATATTTTTGCTGTTTTTTTCAACTTTCTTCGTAAATTTTGTTTTTGTAATATTGTGACTTTATTCCCATAATATTTTGACTTTATACTTGTAACATTATAACTTTGTCTCCCAACCTTATTTTCCAAAACATATATATTTTTGTTTGTTCCAACATATTTTTTCTTTAATATTTCAATGATGCCGCTAAAATGACATGATTTTTCCTAATAAAGTTTATTCTCGGAAAATTGTGATTGTTTTAACTACTAGAATGCAACCTTTTTTTCTTAATATTTTTGACTTATTCTCATTAAATGACGTCTGATTCTTACCTTTATGCTGTTGTTTTAGTTTTTATTGTCCAATGATTTCAACTTTCTTCTTGTCAATTTTCTTCTCTTTGTTATAATTTTTTTCTTGTAGTGACTTTCTTTTTTGGACATTTAACCTTTTTATCAAAAATACAATTGTATTTGTATTTTGTTTGTTTCTCATAACTAAAAAAAACTTTTTTTTTAAACAATTTAAACATTATGCTTAAAAAGGTGGGGTTTTTCTTAGAATATACATAACCTATAAACTTATATATAAACTAAATATATATATATATATATACTTATATATAAACTATCATATACATATATAATTAATATAAGATACATATATGTATTTACAGTAATATATTATATATAACATTACGTTCATATTACATTATTTTCCTAAAATTAAGCATTCTTCTTGTTAGATTACAACTTTTTCTGTTAATGTTTTGACTTTGTTCTTGTAAAATTACATTCTATTTTTGCTGTTGTGTTTATTGTTTTTCTTTTCTTGTTAAATTATATTTTTATAAGGTGCCAAGGGCCAATAAAAACGCAACTGTGGGGCGCAAAAGGCACCCGCACCACCCTTTGGACACCCCAGTTTAAGGAAGAACCGTCTTTTTCAAGTGTTTACTCTTTATCAAAGCGGCGGGGGGCGATTAAACGCACCTCAATCTCTCGGTCGGCTTTAATTACCTTCTTGTCGCCGAGATGCACAGCTGGCCTGGCCGTGATTGACTTGGCCGGCCGCCATCCTGCGTGCAATTTGTTGCATACAAGCGCAACAACGGCGCCGGGTGAGTGCACCCGTGAAGCGAATGTCCCCCGGGAGCCCCGCCGGCCCGCTGGGGGGCTGGTTGTTTGCTGCCTGCAAGCATCCTGAAGTTTTTCTGACATGTTGTCATCAAGCAAGTGTTTTGTCTTCTCGCTATCTGCAGCTAGCGCAGATGCTAGCATTGATGGCTCGCCATAAAAGATGCTTATTATCGCTCCCTGGCGCCGAGGACGTGGAAAAGAAGAAAAAATGCAGCTACGCTTGAACAGACTTTGTGGCGACCTTCGAGACTTTGGAGGGAACTTTTTTCTTCCCTTTTTATCACCTTGGCCTGGCAGAGCCCAGAAAGAAGCCAACTGATTAGTCAGTAGTTTGGGGGGCAGGGGGTGGGCCTGGGTGACATTTGGAGGATCTTTTTTAATCATTCATCACCATGGAGACATATCATCACCCGTAGATGGATGGGAACATTGTATGCATTTTTATAACATAGACACTCACATTCCCGCGTTTTTCTCAGGGGAGAATAGCTAAGAAAGTCTTTAGAGTAGTCAGTGTACAGCTTGTACCGCAGTAAAGCTTTACTAGCCACTGAAAACCAGTCAACACACAGCCATTATTGTCAAGTGAATACCTAGTGGTACCTGATCGTCACGGTGGTGGTAGCGTCGCAGTCTGGGGCTGCACGAGTGCTGTCAACACTGGGGAGCTGCAGTTCCAACATGTACCGACTCCCCCGCTTTGCAAAACTGGGTCGCAAGCAAGTTTTTTGGAGCAGTATATTTTCTCGAAGGGCAATAGCACCAAAAAGAATGTGCATATACTGTACTTTACAGTAGTCAGTTAAAATGAGTCATTATTGTAAAAAAAAACCCAAGATAATCATGTTTATAGTCAAGCTTGGTGGGAGTAGCATCATGGTCTAGGGCTGCACAAGTGCTGACAGCACAAAGGGGCTGTGGTTGATTGATCCTGACGATCACGGTCCATATACTTTAGAGTAGTCAGTGAACAGCTTGCATGACAGTGTAGGCTTACCACTAACACTCAGCCGTCACTAGCAAGGTCATCGTCATAGCGGTGGTGGCGTCGTGGTCTGGGGCTGCACGAGTGCTGCCCACACCGGGGAGCTGCGGTTCACTGAGGGGAAACACAAATCCCAACCTGCACCGTGACATTTGCATTTTGCCTTAATCTTGCTGACCTAAAAGCAGTACACTGACTACTCTAATGTGTAATTTCTGTCATATTCTCTCAATTATTTTATATATCATAATAATAATAATCCTAATAATATGCCACTTCTATTTGGTAGCATTTTCAGCCACTGTCTTTTCTTTGAGAGTCTCAGCGAGTGATATCAGGTGATGGACGCGGTGCGGCAGCAATCTAAATGGATTTTTGATTTATGCAATATTTATACGCCGGTGTTTGCTGTTGACGCAGCGCAGACGCTCTCACAGGAGATGAATTCCATTAGCAGGTAAAAGCCCAACGACTTATCCCGCAGCATAAATACGCTCACACTTTGTTTGCACGCGCCGTGTCAACTACTTGCTTTTATTTGCCTCATCTGAGCAAAGTCATACGTCCTCTTTATTGCTTTTTTTTTTACTCTCTTGCACTCCCAAAACGGCACAGTTTGGAACAGCGCTAAGTTTCACGCTTGTTAAGGCAGTTCATCATCAATATCGTGTGTACCTGCAAAAACCAGGAAAGGCCAAAGACCTCCGACATGGCCAAAGAACCCCGAAAAGATGGACAAAGAATGCACTAATAAAACAAATGAAATGTATTCGACACTTATAATTGAATATACAAATCATTTATTTAAACATGTATTTAAAAAAATTTAATACATACTAATATAATTGCTAAAAATAAAATAATTTAAAAATATTAATAATATTAATAATATTTTTTTAAATAATATATCTTTTTTCTTTATTTTTTAAAATGAATTTAATAATTATTGAAAGGTACAAAAATGACCCTCCTATAGTTGTTGGGTGGGTCATTTACGACAGCCAATGGATATAGTATATCGTACAGTATGTCTTAGCACCAATGACACCAAACTTGGCTTTTACATCTGTGGCTGTAGGCAACCTCCTTATATGTTAATTTTTTTCAAATGAACTCATAGGCGTTTGAGGCATCGCTGCTGGGTCAACACCTCTGGATGCGCTTTAAAATGTTGCTATTAAAGCACTTTAGCACTATTACAACATCGGTTGTGTTGCTGCTGTGTTGCGCACAAGAGCATGTTGTCAAAGACAGCTCTGTCTCATGCACCCCACCAGGTGTGTTTGAGGCATCATATTTGAGCAACACCCACCGGTGTTATCTAGCTCTGGATGCGCTTTAAAATGTTGCTACTCGGCTGCCGGTAAGAAAGTCATGTATCTTACACTTGCCGTAGATTTTGTGCACAATCAACGCGTCAGCGCTATTAATGCATCTTAGCACAGTTACAACATTGGTTGTGTTGCACAATGTGTTTGATCACAAATGAGCATGTGGTCAAAGAGAGCCATTTCGCATGCAGGCCACCAGATGGCAGTATTGGCGTTTGAGGCATCATGATTGGTCAGAATCCAACAAGCTTTATCTAGCTCTGCAGGCGCTTTAAAATGTTGCTATTCAGCTGCCAGTATGAAAGTCATGTACGTTCATGTACAATCAATGTGTCAGCTCTACTAATGCACCTTAGCAGTATTACAACATTGGTTGTGTTGCAGCCGAGTTGTGCACTATAATTGCAAAAAAACAAGCAGAGCCCTTTCTCATGCACTCCGCATCATGATGAAAGTGTAACTGCTGTGTGTGGTTGAAGAGTGACCTTCTCCACTCTGGCTGTGTTTGTTTGTGCTCGCATTGCTCCACAGCGGGTCCCGGGCTTCTCATCCAGCTGGACTGTGAGCTTTGTGCGACAGATGCCACATTAGGCAACACCTCCCTTCACACACACACACACACGCACGCAAGCATGCACACACACACACACACACACATAGCCAGAGGCATCAAGCTGCTTACAGCATCGCTTCACTGTCACTGTGCACTGACTTCTTGGCTGGATGGCGCCTGGACCGCGAGTGTGTGCGTGCGTGTGTGTGCGATGTCGGACATGAGCACAGAAACAATTCCATGTCATCATCATCATCATCATCATCATCATGGCGTGAGTGCTTGGTGTGTAATGATGTGTCATTTAGCTGCTATACAATTAGCCTTTATTACAAAACAATCCGGCACCTGCAAAGGGGGCGCATTTAAAACCTCTTGACTGCTCAGAATCATCCCAGTGCTTTTGTTAAACACATCGCGCTCGGGGGGCGGTGGGGGGTGTGTGGAGGGGTGGGGGGGGGCACTGTTGGTGTGATCAAACTGAAATGAGTGAAAATGAATGACAATTATTGTGTGATTATTTCACACATTACACTTCATTACACTTCATTCTGCGTTATGGACTGGGAGCAAAAACTCTATTCAGAAAAGTGCAGATTTTTGCAAGAACACTAATAGGTTGACTCACAGGTTGCTGGACAGCTGAGCTCCAAGGTCATAAGTGTAGCAATTTATGGGCTGCTTCTTCCTATCACAAATGCAAGAATCCTATTGATTAAGAATGATTATCGTTTAAGAATCCTGTTGATAAAGACAACCCATATATCTACTTTTTTAAATGTACATTTATCTGTAGTTTGTGCACACCCGGAGGTAAGAAGGACTGGAACAAATCATGTATTACTACTACGACATCACTACCACTATCTGTTGCGGCCCAGAAAGGTGCACTGTTTTCGGGCACACGCTCCGAGCAGCTGGTGTCTCCACGGAGGTCTCTGGCTAACATTTAGCTTTACTTTTCAAATGTTGCTATGCTGGCATGTCATGTGGCTGATAAGGTTTTGTGTGCGCGATGTTCGATGAGCATTTGGTACAACATCCTTCCTCTTAAAGAGAGTTTGTTTACAAGTGAGCTCAGGGGACGTTATGACAGTACGGCGCCCAGTACGGGTAACCGCCCCTCATTAGAATGTTTGTTAAAATTAGTGGTTATCAGTGCTATTTTTAATATTGTCAAATGTTTTGTTTTAATGTCCCCAATATAACCCTAATGCAAATGCTGACTATGATGCATTTCATATATGCTATGAAAATACAAGACAGATATTTGGTAAAGATATGCACGTTCATGAGTTTATCATAATCCTACCAGGGGTGGTTTAGGAGTAAAAGTAAAAGTTTTTTTTCCCATCATAATAATATACAACAAAAATAAAACATTTTTTTCTTGTATATGATTGAATTTTCCCTGGGAATTTTGCAGTTCTGTGCTGGCACTTGTTCTTCTAATGTTAGCACTTTTTGCATATGATTTTTGATATGACTTTTAACTTTATTTTTATAATGTTTTCACTATTTTAATGTCAAATCATCACGATTGGCCATGAATGCACAACAGCGACTTTATTATGCAAATGTTGCCACTTTTTTTACTCCCATTGTTCTTTCAATTTTCAATCTATTTCAAAATTGGTAAACAGCGCATGTTGAATACAAATGGGAAAAAAACAAAACAAACATATTAGCGATTGATGCGGAACAGAAAAGGGGGTGGGATTAAATAGGTTTTGCTTCTTCCTACTCTGGTATGGACGTGTAGAACTGTGAACTGCGACGTGATGTATTGCGATGTAACCTGAATGCATGTTCACAATTAAATGACCACTTCTTGCTTGTGATATGGCAACTTCATTCCACACATTTTCATGTACAATTAAGAGTTACACTCTTTTCTTGATCCAAAATTACAATTTCTTTCACATTCTAATACAGTAGTGTTTAGAATAATAGCAGTCCAATGTGAGTAACCAAATAAAGTACTGTTATTAGTCTATTTTCTATGGCTACATGGCAAACAAGTTACCAGTAACTGCAGTAGATTCTCAGAAAACAAAAAAAACAAGTGATCAATTTAGGGAAAAAACAGGTGAGAATCAGGTGGCCCCTATTTAAGGATGAAACCAGTACTTGCTGAACATGCAGTTCTCTTTGAAAGCCTGAAAAAATTGGTCTTTCAGGACATTGTTCAGAAGAACAGCGTACTTTAATTGAAAAGTTGATTGGAGAGGAGAAAACTTATGAAAAGTTGCAAAAAAATGTTGGCAACTGTTGTTGGCTGTTCTATCAAACTATCAAAATGGATCGAAGAATAGCCAGAGGGGCAAAGGCTAAGCCAATGATCGCCTCCAGGATGATCAAAGACAGTCTGGAGTTACCTGTAAGTACTGTGACTGTTTGAAGACGTTTGTGTGAAGCTAATCTATTTACAAGAATCCCTCACAAAGTCCCAAAGAGGTTACAATTGCTGGTTTTGGGTCTATTTATCCCATAGCAGGGATAGTGGATCAGTTTACATATGTCAAAATACTTGAAGAGGTCATGTTGCCTTATGCTGAAGAGGACACGCCCTTGAAATGGCTGTTTCAACAAGACAATCACCCCAAACACACTAGCAAACAGGAAAAATCTTGGAAAAAAATTCATGTTATGGAGATGTCAGTTGAATCCCCGGACCTTAATCCAAAGGAGAGCTTGTGGGGTGACATCAAAAATGCTGTTTCTGAAGCAAAGACCAAGAAATGTTAAAGAATTGTGGAATGTTGTTAAAGAACCTTGGAGTGCAATAACAGCTCAAAGGTGCCACAAGTTGGTTGACTCCATGTCCCCATGAATGCTTTGTTTTCTGAGAATCTACTGCACCTAGTGGTAACTTGTTTGCCATGCAGCAATAAAAATAAACTAGTAACAGTACTTCATCTGGTTAGTTACATTGGACGGCTATTATTTTCAACACTACTGTATTGTCTTGCCTTTTTTCAAATTAACTTCTTCCTCATGCAACTATACCTTTTTTTCCCCGTAGTTAACAATTTCCTTCTCAACATTCCCACCCAACACCAGACGTTTTTTGCAGTTTGGTCCAAATATTGCTCAAAAATAGATTTTTTTTTAGACAGGACTTTTTACCTTTTACACCAAATCTCAACATAAAAGTCCTTTTAGCTGGGTGGGTAATGACTTAGCCTGATGATATTTTGATATTGATTTGTGCGTCTATTATGTTATTCACAGCATTGTCAGAAGATAAAATGCATCATTTCCTCCAACAAGTATTGGCAGTACTAGTAAGCGCGGTAGCGTGAGTTAAAGACCTGTTAGCATTTAGCATCTGGCGCTGACGAGGCCGCGTTGGCGTCACCACGTGGGCTGACTCCGCCACGGCCCGTTGATTACCTTCATCCCTGCAGTGCCAAACAGATGCTCTCCACCAGCGTTTGCAGGCCGAGCAGCCGCCCGGACCAGACAGCTATTTTGGGTAAATGAGTAGAGACAACAGTGGCTCCCCCCAGGCTGACGCCGCCTCTACCAACTACGGCGAGAGGAGAGTCAACCGAGCGGAAAACGGCGAGCGGGGGTGTTTGCCACTTGGAGGCGTTCCAGCAGACAGGTGGCTGCGCTCTCTGTGCATCCCAGCCAGGTAATTAGCCAATGAGTAGGGAAGGGAGTAAACGCCCCCTGGTGGAGCAATGTGGAGTTTCTATTTATTCACTCTGCTTTTACAAGTTGCAATCATTAGCGGTGCCCGATAATTATTGGAGCAACATGAGAGCGTTAGGGAAACAATAAAGCACACAAAAAGCCTTATCAGCCACCTGAAACGCCAGCACTGCAAAAATACAATGTTTTGTATGTTTTGTGTGTTTATTTTGGACTTTGCCGGATGATAGTCCCAAATTATGAAAATGAAAAGTAATATAATCTGGTTTGTTGTGTGTTGTTGGCTGACATTGCTACTATGCCAATGTTAGCATGCTAGAAAGGTTAATTTGCTAACAGTAGTATGCTAACACTTACGCACATAATGGCACTAGTGTTTCCATGATTTCTACTTATAAAAACAGCTAAAAGGCTACCGTGCGAACGTTAGCATGTTAGCATGCAAGTGGTTGTGTATGTTAGTACACAAAAAAGGGTACTATGCTATGCTAACATGTTAACTGCTGACATGCTAGCGGAAATGTGCTGAAGTGTAAAATCAATGTATGAATGATAGCCCTGAGTGTTACAAAACATTGTATGTACAAAAACAGCTAAAAATGTTTTAGTGAGGTGAAAAATGTGAATGCCACAATTATATTTTTAGAATGTGGAGTAAAAAAAAAAATGGCGCAGGGCTGCAAGTGGTCTCTGGGCTGCACTTTGGACACCCCTGCTCCAGAAGGTCTTCAAAAATGCTACAATGGCTAAAAAAGACAACAACATTGTCTTCACGCTTCATGATGTTTGCTAATACTAATAAAATGGCTAAAAATGCTAAAATGGCTGAAAAAGACAACAACATTGTCTTCACCCTTCATGATGTTTGCTAATACTAATAAAATGGCTAAAAATGCTACTATGCTAATGTTAGCATGCTAGCAATGCTAACAAGTTGGTGTTAGCATGCTAACACTTAACGTAAGATTTTTAACAAGGGTTCTACTTATAAAAAAAGTTTGAAAGAATTAATTAGCTAGCAATGCTAACTAGTTGATGTTAGCATGCTAACACTTAAGATTTTTAACAAAGGTTCTACTTATAATAAAAGGTTAAAAGAATTAATTAGCTACTAAGCTAATGTTAGCATGCAAGCAATGCTAGCAAGTTGATATTAGCATGCTAACATTTAACGTAAGATTTAAAAAAAAGTGGTGGGCCTGCAAGTGGTCCCCGGGCTTTACTTTGGACACCCCTGCTGCAAAAGGTCTTCACCCTCCATGGCGTCCTGACTTCCGTCTGTCTGCTCCCTGCCTCCGCGGCCATCGTCACGCCGCCAGGCTGGCGGATGCGGGAGGCTAAACGTGGCAGCGGAGCGACTTTGTGCCAAGCGGCAATGTGAGCGACAACTTTAAATAGCAGGAAGAGACGGCGAAGTCCCAGACTCGTGCTCTCAAATTGCCGTCCTTGTCTCTCTGGAGCTGAACGTGTTTGTGTGTGTGCTTTGTTGTTGCCACAGTGCGGGGAATATTTCCATGCCGGAGATACAAAGTGAGAAGAATAATGATTGCGTGGCCTTTTTTCTTTTGTGAATAAGAGCAAAAAAAAACTCCCCGTCCTTTCGGTTATTGCTTTGGGAGTTGCTTGTTGTTTGAGACGTGACAAATGCAGTCGTCCTTCAGGAAAAGTATTTTTCTAATGAGACTGTCACCGCAATTAATGGCGGTGTTTACGGCGCGCGGTGCAACTTCTCTCAAGGTTGTCGGAAAGTTTGCAAATGACGAGAGAATTCAAAAAATAACAATTCCGACCTTTGCTTCCGTTCGCCTTCAAACGCTTGCTGGCGACACGGCTTCGACTCCTCAACGACTTCCTCCCGATAGAGGGCTGCTTCCCGGGCGGCGGCAATTACGGCCTGTTTGGTGGCGACCCCGGAGGTTGCGGCGTCGCCTGCGCTCACCGCTCTTAGCCTAAGTGATTCCGACAGGCGCATTAAAATGCAAATTCCTGTGCGCTCCTTGGCCATTTTGTCACTTCCGCTCCTCTTGTATCCTCCAATTCCTCTCCCTCGTATGGAGCGCCGGAGGCCCCCCACCTCCTCCGAGCTGACTGCTGAACCTTTGAAAGGTGTGCGCCAGTAATATGTGTCCCTGCAGCCTGTTTGTCAGCACAAGACGTTACGGTATTCACAGTCACCACAGGCTTCGCTACACGCCTTCGGTTACAGTCAGTTCCGGTCAAATGCTACCCGGGCATGATGCTGCTGGCAAAATGTGGGAATCATGTTAGCACTGTTGTGATGGCCGTATTGATTCCGTGGTATCGATGAGAATCCATTACTAAAGTATGATGGATATCTCAATCAGCAGTTTGATCATAAACGCCGAATATTTGACTGATTTCAATATTCAATAAATATCTGAAAATATTATTATGATTTTTGAAGTATTTGTCCCTTCATGGCAACAGTTAAACTATTTACTGTAGGTTACATATACAATGCAATATGAAAAACACGCTTTTTATTTGTTTCGCTTTTAAACAATCAGTCTTCTTCTTCTTTTCCTTTCGGCTTATCCCTTCAGGGGTCGCCACAGCGAATCAATTGCCTCCATCTAACTCTGTCTTCTGTATCCTCTTCTCTTGCGCCAACTACCTTCATGTCCTCTTTCACTACATCCATAAACCTCCTCTTTGGTCTTCCTCTAGGCCTCCTGCCTGGCAATTCAAAACTCAGCATCCTTCTACCAACATATTCACTATCTCTCCTCTGGACATGTCCGAACCATCTCAGTCTGGCCTCTCTGACTTTATCTCCAAAACCTCTAACATGTGCTGTCCCTCTGATGTGCTCATTCCTGATCCTGTCCATCCTGGTCACACCCAAAGAGAACCTCAGCATCTTCATCTCTGCTACCTCCAGCTCTGCCTCCTGTCTTTTCCTCAGCGGCACTGTCTCTAAACCAAACAACATCGCTGGTCTCACCACAGTTTTGTACACCTTTCCTTTCATTTTAGCTGAAACTCTTCTATCACACATCACACCCGACACTTTTCTCCACCCATTCCAGCCTGCCTGCACACGCTTCTTCACCTCTTTTCCACACTCTCCATTGCTCTGGACTGTTGACCCTAAGTACTTAAAATCCTCCACCTTCTTTATCTCTTCTCCCTGTAACCTCACTCTTCCACTTGGGTCCCTCTCATTTACACACATGTACTCCGTCTTGCTGCGGCTGACCTTCATTCCTCTCCTTTCCAGGGCAAACCTCCACCCCTCAAGCTTCTCCTCCACCTGTTCCCTGCTCTCACTACATATCACAATGTCATCTGCAAACATCATAGTCCATGGAGATTCCTGTCTAACCTCGTCCGTCAGCCTGTCCATCACCATAGCAAACAAGAAGGGGCTCAGAGCTGATCCCTGATGGAGTCCCACCTTCACTCGGAACTCCTCTGTCACACCTGCAGCACACCTCACTACTGTCTTACAGTCCTCGTACATGTCCTGCACCGCTCTAACATACTTCTCTGCCACTCCAGACTTCCTCATACAATACCACAGTTCCTCTCTGGGCACCCTGTCATAAGCTTTCTCCAGATCTACAAAAACACAATGCAGCTCCCTCTGACCTTCCCTGTACTTCTCAATCAACATCCTCAAAGCAAATACTGCATCTGTTGTACTCTTTTTTGGCATAAAACCGTACTGCTGCTCACAAATGCTCACGTTTGCCCTTAGTCTAGCTTCAACTACTCTTTCCCATAACTTCATTGTATGGCTCATCAGCTTTATTCCTCTGTAGTTGCCACAACTCTGCACATCTCCCTTGTTCTTAAAAATGGGCACCAGCACACTTCTCCTCCATTCCTTAGGCATCTTCTCATTATCTAAGATCTTGTTAAACAACCCGGTCAGGAACTCTATTGCCACCTCTCCTAGACACTTCCATACCTCCACAGGTATATCATCAGGACCGAGTGCCTTTCCATTCTTCATCCTCTTCAATGCCCTCCTCACTTCTTCCTTACTAATCTTTGCTACTTCCTGGTCCACAACAGTCACCTCTTCTACTCTTTGTTCTCTTTCATTTTCCTCATTCATCAACTCTTCAAAGTACTCTTTCCATCTTCCCATGACACTACTGGCACCTGTCAATACCCTTCCATCCTTATCCTTCATCACCCTAACCTGCTGCACGTCCTTCCCATCTCTGTCCCTCTGCCTTGCCAACCTGTATAGATCTTTCTCTCCCTCCTTGCTGTCCAACCTAGCATACAAGTCATCATAAGCCCCTTGTTTGGCCTTTGCCACCTTTACTTTCACCTTACGCTGCATCTCTCTGTACTCCTGTCTACTCTCTTCAGTCCTCTCAGTGTCCCACTTCTTCTTAGCTAACCTCTTACTCTGTATACACTCCTGCACCTCCTCATTCCACCACCAAGTCTCCTTATCTACTTTCCTTCCAGATGACACACCAAGTACTCTCCTACCTGTCTCCCTGATCACAGTAGCTGTAGTTGTCCAGTCATCTGGAAGGACTTCCTGGCCACCCATAGCCTTTTTCAACTCCTTCCTAAATGTCACGCAACACTCCTCCTTTTTCAGCTTCCACCATTTTGTCCTCTGCTCTGCCTTTACCCTCTTCATCCTTCTCACCACTAGAGTCAACCTACACACCACCATCCTATGCTGTCTGGCTACACTCTCACCTACCACTGCTTTGCAGTCACTGACCTCCTTCAGGTTACACCTTCTACACAAGATGTAGTCTACCTGTGTGCTCCTACCTCCACTCTTGTAGGTCACCCTATGTTCCTGTCTCTTCTGGAAGAAAGTATTCACTACAGCCATTTCCATCCTTTTTGCAAAGTCGACCACCATCTGTCCTTCAGCGTTCCTCTCCTGGATACCAAACTTGCCCATCACCTCCTCATCATCTCTGTTTCCTGCACCAACATGCCCATTGAAGTCCGCACCAATGACAACTCTCTCACTTCTAGGGATGTTCTGCATCACTTCATCCAGGTCTGACCAGAATTTCTCTTTCTCCTCCATCTCACATCCTACCTGTGGAGCATACCCACTAACCACATTGAACATCACACCTTCGATTTCTAGCTTCAGGCTCATCACTCTATCTGACACTCTTTTTACCTCCAGGACGTTGCTAGCAAACTCCTCCTTCAAAATCACCCCTACTCCATTTCTCTTCCTATCTACACCATGATAGAACAGCTTGCACCCTGCTCCTAAGCTTCTAGCCTTGCTACCGTTCCACCTGGTCTCCTGGACACACAATATGTCTACCTTCCTTCTCTGCATCATGTCAACTAATTCTCTACCTTTTCCTGTCATAGTTCCAACATTCAAAGTCCCAACTCTTATTTCTAGACTCTTAGCATTCCTCTTCTCTCTCCTCCTACAGACACACCTTCCTCCTCTCCTTCTTCGGCCAACAGTAATCCAGTTTCCACCGGCACCCTGTCGGTGAACAGCACCGGTGGCGGGCGTTGTACAACCCGGGCCACGTCCGATCCGGTATGGAAGTCATTTGTCTGATTTGCATGTTCTGGTTTGGCAAAGTTTTACGTCGAATGCCCTTCCTGACACAACCTTCTGTATTTATCCGGGCTTGGAACCGGCAGAATAGAACACTGGCTTGTTCCCTGTTGCGGCTACATTAGTTTTTAAACAATCAGTAGTATAAAAAAATGATAATGATAAAATCTGGTATTACTTATAATTTATGGTGTTTGTGATCCTGTCCATTATAACAGATATACAGTATGTATTCATGTTGTATGGCATCTATGTATTAATACTACTTTGTTACGTGACAAATGGCATCTCTGTATTAAAACTACTTTGTTACGTGACATATGGCATCTTTGTATTAACACTACTTTGACAAGTGACATATGGCATGCATTCATGTTATCTTGTTGTTACATGCTATACAGCATCTGTGTATTCATGTTACCTTGTTGTTACGTGTTGTATGGCCTCTATATATTAATGTTACTTTGTTCCGTGACTTATTGCATCTATACTTTTGTGCTACTTTGTTGTTAAGTGCTATACGGCATCTATGTATTCATGTTACCTTGTTGTTACATGTTGTATGGCATCTATATATTTCTGTTACCGTGTTGTTACGTGCTATACAGCATCTATGTATTCATGTTGCCGTGTTGTCACGTGCTATACGGCATCTATGTATTCATATTACCGTGTTGTTATGTGCTATACGGCATCTATGTATTCATATTACCGTGTTGTTATGTGCTATACGGCATCTATGTATTAATATTACCGTGTTGTTACGTGCTATACAGCATCTATGTATTTATGCTACCGTGTTGTTACGTGCTATACGACATTTGTGTATTCTTGTTATCTTGTTGTTACGTGCTATATGGCACACGTGTATAACATTGGTGCAGAGTTACTACTGTGTGCAACAGTTTGGAGACACTTTCTCATACGATAACATGTTAAAGTGTCTCCCAACCTTTGACTGGTAGTGTAAAAGTGGCTATAAAAGTACACAGTGGTGCTTGTTGGAAACACACAGTGGTGTGTACAAAACCCAGCTCAAGGCTTACACTGCAGGTTGCACTACGGTGAGAGACGAAAACGTCAATTGATTTCTTCTCAAATGAGATCTTCAAGCACGTCATGTGCTTCCTTCTTCTTCCTATGACAGCACCTTCCAGAAAAGAGGAAAGTCGATATTGTGAGCCAAGTAAGAAGTAAAGAAAATTGCTTCAAATAAAAGAGTCATCCATCATGATTTTATTTCTTGTGCTTGCAAAGACAAAACAAGGAGGTTTGTCTTTTCTGAAGTGATGGATTTTTGGTATCCAGCAGGCCATCTCCTCCCAACATCTCCACTGTCCGTGTTTGCAATACCCTCCCCATGTGCTTGTCCACTAAACTCTTTAGCCCTCTCGTGTAATCAGACCCGCCTACCCGTCCCCAGCCATTATTGCACCCGGCGGTACAGATCAGGCGGTGATGCTATTGGAAGGAGCTTTTCCACTCTCACTGTTTCCATCATTTCACTTCATAACAGCTCGTCTTATTACTCTCACCAGCATCCTTCCCCCCTTTGTCTCTCCCTCGCTCGAATGGAAGACTAGCAGAAAGCTAAATGAGCAGATCTTTGCAGATCATCCCCGGCACTTAGCAGGGATTGATTAGAAGCGGCCAAACACAGCAGCTGCTAACCTTTAGCACGCAGATGATGCATGAAATGTCACACACTCATCACTCTGGAACAATATAATCAACATCTTACTCTGTTTTATCTGTACCGGGATGTATACCGAGAGGTATACACCGCCTAGGCAGCTGCAAAAGTAGTCTTCGTGCTTTAGGTTGAAGAAGGTCACTCGAAAATAATCACTGGGCGAGAACTGCTTTATTCTGAGCATGCCATTCAAGACATACAGGTAGTCCTCGGGTGACCAATGCGTTGCCTTCCTAGTCTGTGATCTAAGCATAGTTTTAGTGGAAGTTACCACTACCATAAAGATACCTCAATGAGTCAGTCTCACTGCATAAAGAACCCATGAAGGACATGCAATACACTCATAAATAGACAACATGAATAAACACTATGCTTTTTAGTTATTACTGTCGCTTTCTTTGGAGAAGCCACGGATTAGTATTGGCCGACTTCTGTAAAAAGGACCCACTGAGACTGCTGCCCCCCCGACCCGGACCTGGATAAGCGGAGGAAAAATGTAATGGGCAAGCTGGTTTAAAAGTGTAGGGTTGTCACAGGGACAGTGCTGGTGGATCACTTTAGTTACCTCGGTTTTCCTTGCCCGGGCTGTCACCCAGACTTTCTCCTTCCTTGTTGCTACTACCTAGACTACCAGTGGATGTTCACGGAGGTTTTTGTTATTGTTTGTGCACACTATGAATACCTCCACACCTGATTGAGATTATTAAAATACTTTTTATTTTGCACACTGCACACTCGACAGCTCTTCGGATCATGACATTTGTGCCCCGCCCACTTTTATGTGGTTGTTCCTTCTCTTCCCACATCTCCGTGTAACAGCACACAGAATCCATGACCCCTAAATAAACATTATTGTTGCTGTTATGTCCAACAATAAAACAGAACATGCGCTACAGTAGATGAGCAACTGAGACAACAACAACACAGCATCAAAGATGTCAAAGCAGTGACTCAGTAGTCTGCAGAACTTGCACTTAAAGTACTTAAAGTAGAGTCCCACACCTGCCAGGAGGAAGCTTTACCGTGGCACTAGCAGTCCACTGATGGCTCACTTGATGACCTCGCTACTTCGAAAACTTTCGCTTGGATGCGTTGTTGCCGCTCGTTGCTTTTTTCTCTCGTTCACCTCATTGAAGCCTCTTCCCTTCCCAACGCCTTTTCCTGGTTTCGTGGCCGCCTCCGCATTAAAGTTTTGTTTTGCAGACAAAGCGACTAAACCTTGAAACCTTGTAAGTGAAAAAGAGAAAAACAGCGTTAGCATTAGCGGTGGTCTAATTAGCACATCCCAGCACCATGCCGTCCAAACAGTCTCTTCTTTTTTGTCTTTCTAGTTTGGAGCTCTGCGGGCCACATGGGAGTTCCAAATGAGAGGAGGTTTGATTTGACAGCAAAACAAATCCTTTTTTCTTTTGCTTTTGCTTATGCAATACACACACATTACATAACGCAAACTTTCACATCCTTTTCTTGTCCCTGTCAAGCCACTAGTAAACATCCGATAACCATACTGTACAGTCTTAGGTTCCCAGTCTTAGGGCCCTAGTTTTATTACCCAGAATTTGGCCCCTGATCATAGAGTCCAAGTTGCAGGTCCCTAGTCTTAGTGCCCCAGTCGTAGGTCCCCAGTCTAAGGTCTCTAGTCTTGGGGCCCCAGTCATAGGTCCCCACATTTAGGTCCTCAGTCTCTGGTCCCCAGTCTTAGGGCCCCAGTATTATTTCACTAGTCTTAGGCCTGTAGTTTTCTTCCCCAGTCTTTGGTCTCTGGTATTATTTCACTAGTCTGTAGGGCCCTAGTTGTATTCTCCTGTCTTTGGTCCCTAATAGGGCCATAATTGAAGGTCCCCAGTCTTGGGTTCCTATATTGAATTTTCATAATGAATTACTGACTTATTGAATGTTAGTATTATGTTTTTTATGACTGAATTGTGTGTCTTTCATGCGTTGCGTGTACAATGTGAGGGCCAACAGTGTTACTTTAGGTGTGAGTTCTGACTTCCATGATAATTGTACTTACAATGTGTCATAGAAACAGAACTTGTTCACAACCTCAGGGCCAGTGGTGGTAGGTTGTACCTGGTGTTCAGTTCAGTCTTTTGCGAACAGTCTGCTGGTATTGGCTCAAACCTCAACTGGGTTGGTGCCCAGGATGGGCATGGATGGATCTTTGATTGTTGGAAAAGGTCAAAAGTTTCCAGGAATTCCTCTAGAGGTTTTCCACAAGGATGCTGGATGAACTTCTTGTAGCGGTTCTATTCCAAAGATGTAGGAAGTCCAGCTCTTGACATGGTGCTTGTACTTAGCATTTGAAACAGGTGGCTTAATCCACTCTCTTATCAAGTTTGACCAACCCAAAGCCTCGACCAAACTTGAGTGTATAATTAGTGATGTTTGGCAGGCCGGCATTCACTTGGACGAATTGAGTCTTTGGCAGAGAAGCTGGCGGTTTGCCTGTTTGCCTGCTGAAATGATAACATACAGTACTCTCCAGAAGTACTGAAACAGTCTCATCACTGCATTTTCTGGTCTTCTTGCTAAAATAAGAGGTTCCACGTCTGTTACTTAGTACACAAGTGCTTGCGTTCTTATTCAGGATGTTTCAAATGCTTGCAGCAGGGATGAGCAATGTTTGATTTTCTATCTTCTCCTGCTCGTTTTTCACCCATAGACAGACTTCTGGCTTTCATGTTGTTTTCACCTCTAAACCTGCACAGGACAGGGTTATATTTGGGTTGACAAGTTATATACCGTGCCACTGCCTGTAAACACTAACTTTGTGCCACCTTAAAATCCATCATTGATATATATGTATATTATATATATTATATATATATATCATTTCCCATGTTTCTATGTTCCCATGTTCCAAATTCCCATGTTTCCATGTTTTCTTTTAACCACGTGTCCATGTTCCCATGTTTCCGTGTTCCATGTTTCCATGTTACATGTTACATGTTTCCATGTTTTAGCATTGCAATCTTCTCGTGTTCCATATTGCCTTGTTTTGATGTTCTTGGGTTACCATGTTCTTATGCTTCCATGTTCCAATGTTTCTAAATTTTTCGTTTCCATGTTCCAAATTGTCTACTTTCCCAAGTTTTATGTTTCAATGTTCTCATGTTCCTTAAGTTTCCATGTTTCATTTCATTTTCACAACATGTCGCAAGCCGCAGGCAGACCCGTCATAAATGCTTTTTTGACAACCAAGATATTACATTTGCTCATCTGAAACTATCACGTGAAATAAGCAACAGAAGAAGAAAAGGTTCATTTGGATTTTTCTTTTCTTCCCTTGTACGGGAAAACAATCTTCCTATTTTGGTTGTAAACAATTTTATGTTTTTCATTTATCTTATTTTATCTGCACCTGAACATTTCTCACAGCGGTGGTTGGGGACCCCTGCCTTACAGCATGTTTAGGAATATGATGAGCTCTTTTACACATTAGAAAATAGAATGCCATTTTCGTAAAGTAGGGTTCTTTGACAAGCAGGACTGATGAAAATGAATAAGTCATAAGCGCTAAAGCTGACATGGCTCTTGATGCCCTCGGTTTATTGTATAAAACACATAGACTGAAAAAAAAAGGTTTCAGTTCAATGAAGCTCAATCAAAAACAAGCTGAACCAAAATCATCCGTGTTGTTGCTCAGGTATGTGAGAGTAACCATCTTCGAAGAATAGTTGATGGAAATATGATGATGATTGTTGTGTATGCATGAGTGTTAACAATAAACACCTTGCTTGGTATTTGCTGGGTTGCAAGGTGTCTTCATGCTGACACTATTATCACCGGCAGCAAACTTAACTCCTGTGAGGTACATCTGCTAAATAGGCAGCATGTGTGTTAGTTTCACACGCAACTATTTGCCTTTGCTTATTCTGCTTGGATTTCACCAAAAGCTTCATAAATAGACTTTTACAGAGCGCTATCATCACATCCACACAAAGGCCAGAGAGCAGAGGTAAAATGCAAGCTGGTATTTGTTTTTGTAAAGGAAGATAATGGGCTCTAATTCCGTAGACCAGGC
>QODF01000044.1:1453588-1513500 GCA_024372805.1 Oostethus manadensis
AAAGGCAAAAGGCAAAAGGCAAAAGGCAAAAACTCACAGTAATGATGACGCTATGGCAAAAAGACCAAAATTACATTCAATGACCCGACAACTCGAAGGTGCACACACCTGCACTTAAATAGCAAGAAAATACAAATGAGGAACAGGTGTATCTAATCAAAGCAAAACTAACAACGAAACAGGAAACCACCACAACAAAGGAAACCCCACTAGAACCCAAAACTGTCACGGTAACAACACCGGGATCGTGACAGGTTTAACACAGACAATCAAATGATCTCCAGTCCTTACCTTAAAATGCGCCGCTGGCGAAGCGCATTGCAGGTTTTGTTGAATATGGATGAAAACAGCGGAAGATGGCCAAACTTCTCCTGGACCGAAAGTGATGTTTTGGTCCGGGAAGTTGCCGAATTTGTGGTCACGCGAGCAGACCTAATGTACTGAGAACTATTGCCCTGTGAAAAAAAACGGTTCAAGGATGTCAGAAGAAGGGCAAAACAAAAACTATCAGAGCACTAGAGGCACATGGTGGCCACCAGTAAGTTAAGCAATTTTTCCCCACTAATAAAGATGCTCATATTTAGTAACCTATATTTGTTATAAGAATATGTAATATAATATGTATATGTAATATGAATAAACAAAAACTATGCATAAGGGATATGGAATCGAAGCAACTGTGTGTAAAAGACGCATTGCCAAGCTTGTGGTATAAAGCTGATGAATTTTATTACCTAATTCATTATGATCATTTTTGCAATTCTCCGTTACACAATCAAAGATGTCAATACGTTGAGTAACCGTTTAAAAAAGGTTCTCCTCCTACTCTTAACTTTTGAATAAATCAATTGCAGGCAAGCTCGCGGCGTCTCTTGTGTCACTTTAGAGATCCCACAGCTTGTGCATAAGCATTGAGCGTGATGTAAACAAACCTAACAGTTTTGTCCGAGTCATTTCTGTCCTATATATCCATCAGGTGATAAACGTCACAGTGAGCAAGGATGATAGGCTGATGTCCATCTTTGTTCTTAATGCCATGCGACCGAGTCACATTACATTCAAGGAACTTTCCCAAAGCTAAAGGTAAGTTATTATGTCTTATTATTCCATAGCATGTCTACTTTATTAGGTATTAGGAGAGTAAAGATGACTATAGGGGTGTTATTTCATGCTTAGAGGGCTCTAATATTAGTAAAAGGTGTATTCAGAAAGTCATAAACAGTTTTTCTATCTAACTACCAAATGTTTTCCATTCCATTTTCTTCCACTTATCTGGGTCCGGGTTGCGTGGGCAGCAGTTTCAGCAGGGAAGTCCAGACTTCCCGGTCTCCGGCAACCTCTTCCAGCTCCACCGGGAGGACACCAAGGCGTTCCCAGGCCAGCTGTGAGAAATAGTCCCTCCAGCGTGTCCTAGGTCTTCCCGGGGGACTTCTCCCGGCTGGGCATGCCTGAAACACCTCATCAGGGTGGCGCCCGGGAGGCATCCGGACTAGATGCCCGAGCCACCTCAACTGGCTCCTCTCGATGTGAAGGAGCAGCGGCTCTACTCTGAGCTCCTCCCGGATGGCCGAGCTCCTCACCCTATCTCTTAAGGGTGTTTTCATTTAACATTCATTCAAATGTTTTAATTTATTAATAATGAATCCTACTTTTCACCTATCGAGGTCGGGATGTAACCAATTGACTGTAATAAACAAGGGACGTGAATCAGATGTGTCTTCTGAGGAAAAAAATATTTTCTTAATCAAACAATAATAATTAAATATTTATGAATTAAAAATACAATAAAACAAAGAAAATATTTTTGTGTATGCTGACTGTGCAGGGTTTCACTGTACTGTAATGCCTCGTTTATGGCGATTGGTTCCGGACCCGAACATGAATTTCTGCCATGTAGGATTCCCTATTTATAAATTGAATAATTTGGTAGTTAGAGTGTAGCAAACCTGGTAATTACCTTCTAAATATGCTCTTAAAATGTTATTAGACATTAAATAACACCCCTATAGTCACCGTTACACTTCTATTATTCTTTGTTTACAATACATTGCTAATGTGCACGCTACGGGATCACTGCAGGGACATAGAAGACGGCCACCGCTTTGAGTATAGAATGCTAGCGAGCTAACTAGTTATCCTCCAATTTATTCATTACAAACTTAAAGTGTTTCCAACAGTGGGAAAATAGGGCAAAGTAAGAAAACAAAAACTTACCACTTCCACACAATGTGGAGCAAACAAAAATAGCAGCAGTGTTCATTATTTTACACAGTGACTATGGATGATATGTCTTGTTATTGCTTATTATGTCCACTATATTGGGTAATAGGAGTGTAAAGGTGACTATAGGGGTGTTATTTCACGTCCACAGTGTTCTAATAATGTTACAAAGCGCATTCAGAAGTTGGTAGACAGGTTTTCTATGTTTTAACTACCGAAATATTCCATTTATTATTACTGAATTAAGGGAAACGTGAAGAAACTCACTGTGATAAACGAGGGGCGACTGTATTGAGGCCAGATGTCTTGTAGTTTGCTAAAAAAAAAAAAAAAAAAACGTTTTCCGCTTGTGCTTGTTTTTGCCTTTGAGAGGCGTTCAAAGGAGGGTACAAACAAAAACAGAGCGCTGTCAAAGGCGTGACAGCACTTCCACGCCTCACCAACGACGCCGCAAAAGATGGCCACGCCGCTGATGAAGTAAGCGCACCCGCTGCGGGATGGCGAGCACAAACGGTGATTCGACGACGCCAACAAAGAGACTTGTCATAAAATCAAAACGGTGCGAGGATGTAGGAATAAAGCAAGAAAATGAACTGCAACCGAGACACCGTCCTCTTCTTGACTTCCACCTTGCTCTTTTTATTCCTCAACGACAAATTCCCTCGTCGCTCATCACTCAGCACTGGCGTTTATTTGCAGCCTTGCTCTTTGCTGTCATCCCGGGCAAAACATCAAGAGTGAGACATCACCTGCCAACACCTCGCACAGGCCTTGCCGTGCAGTCAATAAAGCTTCCTAATTGAGCGCCGCTGACCAAATAAGGGCCAAGGAATTAGGCGTGCCCCCATCGGGGTCCACGCTGTCGTACCGCGTGTTGACAGCCGTCACTTCCAAGCCGTCACAAACACAAAGCGTCCATCTGGATCTCGCAATAGGCCACAGAAACGCCGGCCCGGTTAACAGCGCTCTTGGTAATTCATTAAGTCGTCCGTCTGGCTGGCAAACGTGGAGATAAGATTCCCGCCGCTAAAGCCCAGCAGGGAAGCGTACAATTCCATTATCAAGCGTCCAGGTGTCTCCAACGTGAGGACTCTTATCATCAGCCTGCCTGCCAGTCGCTAAATAACTTCGCCAGACACTCGTGTGAGCTTAAGATGCCACTAACGTGCACAATAGCCTGGTCTCCATTTTGCCTTCAGGGTTTTTAGCCACTAATAAATAAGAATGCTTGGGTAAGTGGGCGGAGCTGATCTCAAGGTCCCCACTGCGTACGTTTGCAAACATTAGAAACTCCTCTTCTCCTGAACCGTTGGGCAAAAAAGTGTGAAAACGTGTCATAACATTCCCCTCTACTGTGTTGCTTGTGCTATTATTTTTCGGAAAAGCATGGCCGCCTTCAAGCAAGTAAAACCTTGTACTAACTTAGCAACTCGTTGGCCATAAGCTAAATAATGTCGCATTGGTCTAATATGATTAGAAAACACTGAGGATATCAGAACTACATGTATTTATGCATTACGCTACAAGTATTTATTTATATATGCACGTAAGCTACCCATAGGGGGCCTGTCGTAATTTCCCCTGACCTCACTTGCAAACTGTTTGTTTGCACATTGAGCACACAAAGCAACCTTATCAGCCACTGGAAACGCCAGCGCAGCAACGTTTGAAAAGTGTGAAAGGTTTGCCAGAGACCTCCGTGGCGTCACACCGTCTGCTCGGGGCGTGTGCCCGAATACAGTGCACCTCGTTGGGCCACAGCCGGTGGCTCCCTCCCTTCTATACCGTGGTTCTCTTGATAGCAGTGATGTGCTGGCACCATGCATCATAGCTCAAGCATAAATAAAGACACACAAAAAGAGACCCGGCATTATTGAGTAGAAGTCCCCCTTGCCTGTCCTCCCACACCTCACCACATAAACATCCACCTTTGTGTGGGCGTGGGAGCAATAACTGGACATCCAAGTAGTAATGGGAAGTTCAGATCATTTTACCGACTCAGATCTTTGAGTCCCGTTAAGTAAAAAGAACAAATCTTTTTTCTAGTCATTTTGTTCATTTTAGCAAAACAAATTGCAACATGTTTTCTTCCCTATCACATCTACTGCTTACACAAACGTTAATCACAGTACAAACAAGACAAAATTATAATGCTGTAGAAACTGAAAAGATTAATGTGTTGTTTACCTGGGTATTTTGTCTATGAATCACTCACCTCACCGCCCCTTTTTGAGTCGTTCGTTCATTACGTGACGGCGCCATGTCAGCTTATTTGACTGCTGATCGGAAAAGGGGTCACGTGGCAAAAGAACGAATGACTCAAATCCGAAGACTCGAGAGGTGAACTAATCAATTCTCTTTCCGGCTCATGCAGCATAGAGAGGATGTTACGCAAATGCGCATGCGCGACTGAACCAGTCACTCCCCCGAGACGATTCGTTCTTCCCGATTCACATTTAAGACTCGTTCAAAATGGACGAATCGTTCATGAACGACTCATCACTACATCCAAGGTTACTGTTGGCACTTTTCCCAAGTTTAGGGCAGCAAAACAGAACCCGAAATGTTTTAATGATGTACTTTGTCTGTGTCGCGTCTTCCCTTAAAGAGATAAGGCACGTGCTAACCGACGTGATGATTTCTCTGTCGCTCAAAACCGCTCGTTATCAAACCGCTCGCTGCGTCCACGGCGGTCTGTCGATTCGGACCCCGCGTGGACGACCGACAGGAGGAGACTTGTTGGACTGATTGATGTGTCGCATCCATAATGCATCAGGAGCTTCCCGCTGGAGGTGCATTGCTGGTCACGTGTTTAGCAACAAGCTAGCATAATCCCCAGTAATGGCGCTAAGCCGCCGCGGCGTCTCAGGGCCTCGGAACGAGGCGGGCATGCGTCATCGCCGCGTGTCCACTCGGAGACAAACATCTGTGGCTGTCACGCTAATATTTTGGTGACTAATCTCCCCGATTAGACCGCGCTTGCCTCTCCAGCCGAGCGCTAATAGCATGGAGTGCTTCTTACCTATCGCACGAGTGTCCACACGCATCCTTTGGAAGACGAGTGGAGAGCGTTAAGTGCTCCGCCACGCGCCCACGCAGGCACTCCAGGTCCTGGCGTGCGCGTGACCGTACCTTCAACCTCTGAGTGGTGCTCACAAAGCGACGAGACAACGTGCTCCCGTTGTCTCGCTAACCTGGACAGAAAACTATCCATATGTCCATTTTCTATGCGCATATCCTCATTAGGGTCCTGGGGATGCTGGAGCCTATCCCAGCAGACTTTGGGTGAGAGGCGGGGTACACCCTGGACTGGTCGCCAGCCAATCACAGGGCAGACATTCACACTCTAATGGACAATTTAGAGTGGCCAATGAAGCTAACATGCATGTTTTGGGAATGTGGGAGGAAAGCGGAGTACCCGGAGAAAACCCACACACGCACGGGGAGAACATGCAAACTCCACACAGGGATGCCAAACGGAGATTCGAACCCTGAGCCTCCTGACTGTGAAACCAACGTGCTACCCACCCAGCCACCCTGCGGCCGGGAGAGAAACCTAAACTCGTGAAATATCAATATCATATAAAATGCCCAAAAAAAGATGTTCATTCAGCAAGTCTTTTCTTGGTCTGTGTCTAAAATTTGACGTGTTATTATGTTGACTTGATGGTCTGGAGATGCGCAGATGCTGACCAACGTTTTCTCTGGACCCTTTCCTGCGTTGTTTTGACTGATGAGCGGGTCGTCTTGTCGCTTGGCAACTTTGACGTGGTTATTTTCTTTTCCCTCTGCGTACTGACAAAATAGCCTCCTTTTCCAAAACCTTTCAAACAAAATGCTTCTTGTTAAGGTGGTGCTTCATAGCAGTCTTCAGTGAAATGAACGCCACAAAGAACAGGAGTCCAAGTGGGCATCCATGCGTCTCTCGTTCTCTGCTGGGGTTTTTTCTGAAATCTCTATCTTTAGGTAAAGAAAACAACCAAAAAGTATTACTCTGCTATTGTAAACATCCAGCAGCAACACAGCATTTTGGCATGACTATTATTTTGATGGAAAATATATCGAACTGCTGCGATTGACTGGCGCCGTCATCAGCTGGGCTAGGCTCCAGCGGCATGGAAAATGGATGGATGGATATACGGAATTGTTTGTTTACTCCGCTTTAGCTGAGAGGTGTCGCCCTGATGACTGCGAGTCATGAGGAAAGTAAAAATTGTTGAAAAGAAACCACGGCGTGGCCTACTTAGCAGCGTGAATGGCAGCAAAACGTGATGATGTTTGTCATTAAATCAATCTACTGGAAGCCCACAGTAAGCTGTGGTTTACAATCACTTGACAAAAATATATCTACCATCAGCGTGTGCTAACCTGTCTACTAATGCCAGCTCATTTCTGCAGCCACCAAATCCTGTGCCCACCCGCAGTTGGCATGTATCTGCTCATCCGTATGACGGCTTGCTGCCAAACAGCACATCAAGCAGCATGAGCAAAGAGCCTGCTGCTTGCCAGCAGTACAGTAGATGTTTGCTGCTTGGAGATATCAGCCTCAACTTTACTGGATCGGTCCCGGGAATACTGGGAGACGGGATGAAAGGCAATGAGGGGGTGGCAGCACGAGCCACCGGCAGGGCCCCCGCTATCGTCCATCTTCACTCCCAACCTGCGATGCCAAGGTTGCGCGGCATCGCCACGCCGCTCTGGCTCGTCTGCACGGCCGTTAGTCACAGCTGCTTCCTCCCGCCATCTGGCCCGCCATGCCGGTGAGGCCCGGCCAGCCAAGTCCTGCCAAGCACGCCGCTACAACACCACCACCCACAGCTCATCCGCGCTGCAATTTAGACATTAATGAGAGAAGAGGGGGTGCTCAAAGGGACTGTCAACACTCCTTTATTGTTGGCAGAGCCCAAAATGGGAGCCATTGCTACGCAACAATAACACAAACACACTCAATAGAATCATAAAGAATATCATTGCATCCATTTTGCTCCATTTATGTATACAGTAGATGACAGTGCCTATTCTGGGATAATAGATGCTGTTCAAACTGGAATGCAATACTGATAAACTGCAACTCACTTTTCATGCCTTATTTACACACCATTTCATAATTCCTTTTTGACCATCACAGTTATTTATTCACGTATACTGTATGTTTTCTGCATTTTAATCTAAATTCAAAACAAAACTGGCCTTTTTTTTACCTTATTCTTAACTTCAATAAGTGATTTTTGTCACTCAAATCAATATTGACAGGCGGCTGAGCTGGAGGTAGCAGAGATGAAGATGGTGAGGTTCTCTTTGGGTGTGACCAGGATGGACAGGATCAGGAATGAGCACATCGGAGAAACAGCACATGTTAGAGGTTTTGGAGATAAAGTCAGAGAGGCCAGACTGAGATGGTTGGGACATGTCCAGAGGAGAGATAGTGAATATATTGGTAGAAGGATGCTGAGTTTTGAATTGGCAGGCAGGAGGCCTAGAGGAAGACCAAAAAGGAGGTTTATGGATGTAGTAAAAAAGGACATGAAGGTAGTTGGTGCAAGAGAAGAGGATACAGAAAACAGGATTAGATGGAGGCAATTGATTCGCTGTGGCGACCCCTGAAGGGATAAGCCCCAAGGAAAAGTAGAAGGTGTATTATTGATGCAATAACATATTTTTATGTTTTCCTAGAAAACAGAACTGATCTCACATCTTATTGCACTTTAAAAAATATATATTTAAAAAATATTGTTTTTATTTGTACTGAATGCAATTAAAGTTTTCCATACTGGAACTTTTTCTTGTATATTTCTTACATACCTTTTGTGTGTTAAGTTGCTGTGTGATGATTTTAGCGGCCTTTCTTGGATGACACTGTGAGTCACTGTTGAGTAACGACCTCCTGTGAGTTCCGATGGGTTGACAAGCTCGATTTCTTGTAGCTCATGATTGGTTCCTACAGAATAAAGAGCTACCTGTTCAACAATATGTCATTTTATGACGTGGACATGTGCGGTTTACATATGTCAAATCAGTTTTTCTCTCTAAATTTAGTAGATGTGTCCTAAACACCCATGCATCTGTTAATTTTCGCATTTTTTTGGTTTGTTGCCAAATCAGTGAAGCCCAATGAGAGATATAACAATGCATAAGCACATTAATACCACAGACTGTATGACCACCTTGTTGCATAATTCATATTAATATAGTAATAAACTAGTAAACAAATCCGAGCAAGTCAGCTTCAAGCAACGTTTACATCATCTCCTACCTGGTGAAGACTCTTTGCTTTGGAGGGATATGATTTGTTATTATCAATATGGGACTCATATTTTACCTTTATGTGGCTGCACTTGTGCTTGGGTACACTCTTCTTAGATTTTTCCCTTCCTTACGCCTGCCAGGCATCAGGGTGCCTCATCTGATGCATCAACGAAAAGGAAAGTAAAATGTTTAGAAAATAAATCGACATTCTATGCATGCTTGTTGTAAGCCGCTCATCACGGAAGATAAAGATACTATTCTTGAACATGTGTAAGGATGAATAAGCAGCATAGTGGTATCATTATTGAAACGTTGAGGCTGTCTCTCCCTCCCTTGCAACGTCCCTTCTAGTGGGATTCTAATGGAATTCTTGTATGTCATGCTTTTGTAAGGGCTGTAAAATAATTGAATAATTGAAGGGGGGTAGTGAATGCATTAGTCAGCCCTCCCAGCTGCCCTCCACCTCACACGTTCTGTCTCCTGTGAAATAGAGGCTGGGCCGGGCCCACACATCCACTGTGACCCCATTACGCTACCTCATATACAAGCCCCCCACCCCCAAATCACTTTCTTGCAGCGCACACATCTACACCTTTGCTGCTCCCACCAGGAATGCCAGCGCCAGATGAGATTCCAGAGCTGCGTTTGGTTCACTGGCGTTATTTTTTGAAGCAGCTTTTCTTTGTGTGCGCTTGAAAACTTGTACTGCAACTGCTTAGACAGCTCAACTGTCAACACTCCAGTCTCGGGAATGTTGAGGAGGAATTTTATCATCATAGCTGGGGAAGGAAGCAAATAATTGGAGCAAGGGTATGTATAACATGCATTTCTTTACTTTACACCAACACTCTTTACTTTGCACACCACAGCAGCAACACAACCAATGTTGCAAAAGCAGTAAGGAGCAAACTGCTGAGTCAGCATGAATAGCACTGATGACGCCACTGCAAACAAGAGTGCCGTAAGCGTAACGCGCACGATTTTCCCTGCGACAGGTGAGTAGAGACATTTGAAAGCGCATGCAGAGCTAGATAAAGCTGCAGGATGCTGGCCACTTCAAATGAGGTACTGCCATTTAGTGGAGGTAAAAGGAGGTTGTCATAGGCGATGCCGGTAGCTTGGTATCCGAGTTTGGACCACACGTAAAAACACTAAAGTAGACCAAAAAGTGAAGCAGTTCTTTTTATCCATTCATTTATTTTCCTCCTTTTATCTGGATCCGGGTCACAAGGACAGCAGTCTCAGTAGGGAAGTCCTGACTTCCCGGTCTCCGTCCACCCTTTTCCAGTTCCACCGGGTGGACACCAAGGCGTTCCCAGGGCAGCTGTGAGACATAGTCCCTCCAGCGTGTCCTAGGTCTTCCCCGAGGCCACCTCCTGGTTAAACATGCCCAGGAAATCTCACCAAGGCGGCATCCGGACTAGATGCCCGAGCCACCTCTACTGGCTCCTCACCATGTGAAGGAGCAACGGCACTACTCTGAGCTTAGGGTGAGTCCCACCACCCTACAGAGGAAACACATTTCAGCTACTCAACCTCTCGGTCCAACCTTCCCTCACTTGTGAACAAGACCCCGAGATACTTGAACTCCTCTACCGGGGCAAGACCTCACTCCCAACCAGGAGGGTGAAATCCACCTTTTTCTGACTGAGAACCATGGCCTCAGATTTAGAGGTTCCCGAGTCTCATCCCAGAACCTTCACACTCAGCTGCAATCTGCCCAAGTAAACGGCGAAGGTCACAGCTCGATGAGGCCATGAGGACCACATCGCCTGCAAATAGTACAGACGAGACCCTAAGGTCCCCCAACTGGGCACCTTTCAACACCTTGGCTGTACTTAGAAAATCTGTCCACAGAAATTATGAACAGGAACAGAAGCTGGCAATGCAAACCAGACTCCTGCTCCGGTTGTACAAGGACCAAATGGAACATAGTCCAATCCCGTACTCCCGGAGCATTTCCCCACAGGACACCACAAATGCCATTCCAAGATCGCAAAGTACATATGAACCCGTTGGGTATAGTCCCAGGTGACTTTTGGGCGAGAGCCTGGACTGGTCACCAGCCAATTGCAGGACACATATAAACAGGCAACAATCAAATTCACATTCATACCTATAGACCGGTGGTTTTTACACTGGGGGTTATGACAGGGCGGCTACCACCATCACTTTTCATTCATTCATTCATTCATTCATTTTCTGTACCGCTTATCCTCATTAGGGTCACGGGGATGCTGGAGCCTATCCCAGCTGGCTTTGGGCGAGAGGCGGGGTACACCCTGGACTGGTCGCCAGTCAATCGCAGGGCACATATAGACAAACAAACAGTCACACTCACATTCATACCAATGGACAATTTAGAGTCGCCAATTAACCTAACATGCATGTTTTAGGAATGTGGGAGGAAACCGGAGTACCCGGAGAAAACCCACACACGCACGGGGAGAACATGCAAACTCCACACAGAGATGCCCAACGGAGATTCGAACCCAGGTCTTCCAGATCTCCTGACTGTGTGGCCAATGTGCTAACCACTCAGCCACCGTGCGGCCCCACTTTTCATTATTGTCGTATTTTTTGGGCGGGCGGCCGCTGAAAATCATTTTGTCTCCAAAACGGGGGCGCGGCAAAAAAAGTTTGGGAAGCCCCCCTTTTAGAGTTAATTTTTTTTTTAGCTGCATTTAATGTGACACAGTGTTCAAAAAGTCTCAACAGAGTCTTTTCCCGAAGATCTTGAGGATCATCAAGATGTTTTCTAGCAAAATTGAGACAAGCATTAATTTTATTTTTGTTCAGCATTGGTTTTAGTCTTGGAACAATTTTTCTCCGTTTATTTTTTTTATGGTGTAGCACTGGTGGTGTAAATCAGTAACACTGATTTAACTGGTGCAAGTGATGCCTGCAGTTCGTTAAAATGTTGTTGTGGGGTCTTTTGTGACCTCCTGGATGAGGTATTGCTGCGCTCTTGGGGTAATTTTGCTTGGCCGGCCACTCCTGCAAGGCTCACCACTGTTCCATGAGTTTGCCATTTGTGGTTTGCTGGAGTCTCAGAGCTTTAGAAAGTGATTTATAACCTTTTCCACACTGATAGACGTCAATTAATCTCAATTAATGTATGTTTTCACAACGGGGATCACTTTTTCACACAGGACCATATAGGTTTGGATTTTTTTCCTGCCTTAATAACAAGTTTGTGTTGAGTTGGGTTATCATTGACTAAGATTTCAATTTGTTTGATCATCTGAAACACTGAAGTGTGAGAAACATGCAAAAAAATTAATAATCAGGAAGGAGGCCAACACTTTTTCACACCCCTGCATAACCTAGCCCGCGTTGCATCCAGACACAATCGCAGCTCAGTTGCTTAGCTCAGTAATAATAGCCGGTTGGGGCGGGCGGGTGGTGGCGGTGGAGGGTTGATTGTGTTCAGTCTTTCTCAGTTGTCTTCAAAGAAAAACTGCACTTTTTTGGAATTTTGCCCATCATCCACACTCCCTATGTGAGACATGAACACACACGTCTCTCTGTTTTCTGGGCATTTTAAATGAAAAAAACCAGCTCAAAAAGGGCAGATAAGAATACCCGTAATGGTATTATCCTATTCTTATTCTTATTCTACAAAGCCTCCGAAAAGCACTAACAATGTGCTTTGCCTATTAACCAATATACAGCGACTTTGTTATTACTATTTCTATTAACATTGTTATGCCAAATAACTAATTATATTGTGTAGTGACACCTTGCCACATCACTCCGGCTAGGGACTAGCTTGACCACACTGTCGCTCATAATGCCTCAGGCTGCAACCGAAAGGCAACAAAAGCTACATACTGGAGTTGTTTTTGGTTTTGAGTTTGGAAAAGTTGACGCTAGGTGTAATGTTCCTTACAATGTCACTATGTGAAGTCAGTGCTTATTAAGACCAAAATACTGTAAGTATTACGTGACAGTTACTAGACGCTCACTGCATTAATAGTTTGGAAGATGGGCAAAATCCCCCCCAAAAGTGCAGTTTTCCTTTCTGCTAGAGTTTCATTTCAGTTTTTCAGGGATACAGAAGCAGCAGAAACCTAGAGCGCCTTATTGTAGTGTCCAAAATGGCCCTCCCCACTTTAGAGGGGAAGCATATCGTGCTCAAGCATGGAACTCACACTCCTCCAAAGATGCTTCAAGTCAGCGCATCCTTTCTAAATACCCCCTGCTGGCCAATAGAAAAACTGCAGGTTTGGCTTTGGCTCTTTGAAATGACCTGTTTGACATCACCGCACATTCTTTGCTCGAATTACGCACAAGAGCTCACCTAAATTGAAGACATTTTTCTCCATTGAGGGTCTAGGAGGGGGTAAATTTTAGCGTGTGCTCAGAGGAATACTAAACAGCACTTTTGGGCTCTCAGGGTTTCATCTATGGAGCTGTCACTGCCTGGGGAGGGAGCTGCAAACTGTCCCAAAGAGAGCACTTTATTTATCTCACACACACACTGTACCTGACGGCTGCTACATCATGCACAACGTTCCCACCTGCACAAGCTGCTGTGAAGATGATGGTGGTGGGAGGGGCTTATTGTTCTTCCTGCTCTTACTTTCAGATGCACCGCAGTCATTTGCGAGTCAATGTGATGTCCTCTAAAACAAATGGAAACTTCAGCCCTGATCTTTATGCATCCAATCTCGATGTTACTCAAAATCCTATCAGTCACCGGCGCCACCACCACCCCCAGCCGCGACCCATGGGTGGGTTTGTGATCCCAGCAAGGCAGAAAGTCTTCATTGGGAATGCAGATGATGCACAAGGTGAACAAACGTGTCTCTGGAATATGTTTTATTATCTTAGCTGTGCTACATCGCCTGTTACCTGGCAACCGCAGCAACTTTCTCATCTGTGGAGATGTTTAGTGAGCGATATGTACCAAAGAAAAAAAACAGATTGACTGATAAGGCAGTCGATAAGCAGGCGCAATTCCCCAAGTGTGCTTTTATTTAGCAAACTGACTGCAAGAACACAAACCGCTGCTACTTCAATTTGAGTGCATCTCACTCAGCAACATTACATTATATGATGCATCATTATATGCATCATATAATAATATATTAGTTATAATATTCATTCTTACTTTATATAATTCATTATTATTTATTATTGTTTTTAATTATTATTATTATTATTGTTAATAATAAAAATTATTATTGTTATAATTAATGATTTTATAGTGGAAATATTTTACTATTATTATTATTACAGTAATACATTATTAAAATAAATAAATACGTTATTAAAATAAATCAAGCATGGATGGCTTGCGGGACTCCCGAAGCAGCTGACAGGTACCGGCAGGCCAAGCGGCACGCGGCTTCAGCGGTGGTTGAGGCAAAAACTCGGGTGTGGGAGGAGTTCGCTGAGGCTATGGAGCACGACTTTCGGTCGGCCTCGAAAAGGTTCTGTCAAACCGTCCAACACCTCAGAAAGGGAAAGCAGCCCCCAGTTCACACTGTTTACAGTGCGGACGGGGGCTTGCTGACCTTTGGCTGTGGATATAGTTGGTCGGTGGAAGGAATACTTCGAGGCCCTTCTCAATCCCACTGACATGCCTTCCATAGAGGAAGCAGAGTCTGAGGATACGTACGTGGACAGTTCTATCACCGTGGCTGAGTTAATTGGGGTAGTTAAATCACTCCCCAGTGGCAAGGCTCCGGGGGTAGACGAGTTCCGCTCTGAATTCCTCAAGGCTCTGGATGTTGAGGGACTGTGTTGGTTGACACACCTCTACAACATTGCATGGAAGTCGGGAACAGTACCTCTGGACTGGCAGACCGGGGTGGTGGTCCCCATTTTTAAAAAGGGTGACCGGAGGGTGTGTTCCAACTATAGGGGGATCACACTCCTCAGCCTTCCTGGGAAAGTCTACTCCAGGGTGCTGGAGAGAAGGGTACGACCGTTAGTCGAACCTCGGTTAGAGGAGCTGCAATGTGGTTTTCGTCCCGGTCGCGGAACACTGGACCAGCTCTACACCCTTGCAAGGGTACTCGAGGGTATGTGGGAGTTTGCCCAACCAGTCTACATGTGCTTTGTGGACCTGGAAAAGGCATTCGACCGTGTCCCTCGTGGTGTCCTGTGGGGGGTGCTCCGGGAGTACGGGATTGATGGTCCGCTTCTACGTGCCATTCGGTCCTTGTACAATCGAAGCAGGAGCCTGGTTCGCATTGCCAGCAGTAAGTCGAGCTTGTTTCCGGTGAACGTTGGCCTCCGCCAAGGCTGCCCTTTGTCACCGATTCTGTTCATAATCTTCATGGACAGAATTTCTAGGCGCAGTCAAGGTGTTGAGGGAGTCCAGCTTGGTGACCTTAGGATCTCGTCTCTGCTATTTGCAGACGATGTGGTCCTTATGGCCTCATCAGGCTGTGACCTTCAGCGTTTACTGGAGCGGTTTGCAGCTGAGTGTGAAGCTTCTGGGATGAGACTCAGCACCTCCAAATCCGAGGCCATGGTTCTCAGTCGGAAACGGGTGGACTGTACCCTCCGGGTTGGGAGTGAGGTCTTGCCTCAGGTGGAGGAGTTCAAGTATCTCGGGTTCTTGTTCACGAGTGAGGGAAAGTTGGAGCGTGAGATCAACAGTTGGATCGGTGAAGCGTCAGCAGTAATGCGGTCGCTGTACCGGACCGTCGTGGTGAAGAGAGAGCCGGAGGTCAAAGCTCTCTGTTTACCGATCAATCTACGTTCCCACCCTCACCTTTGGTCATGAGTTATGGGTCATGACCGATAGACCGAGATTGCGGATACAAGCGGCGGAAATGAGTTTCCTTCGTAGGGTGGCTGGACTCACCCTAAGAGATAGGGTGAGCAGCTCGGCCATCCGGGAGGAGCTCAGAGTAGAGCCACTGCTCCTTCACATCGAGAGGAGTCAGTTGAGGTGGCTCGGGCATCTAGTCCGGATGCCTCCCGGGCGCCTCCCTGGTGTGGTGTTTCGGGCATGCCCAGTCGGGAGAAGGCCCCCGGGAAGATGTAGGACAGGCTGGAGGGACTATGTCTCACAGCTGGCCTGGGAACGCCTTGGTGTCCTCCCGATGGAGCTGGAAGAGGTCGCTGGGGACCGGGAAGTCTGGACTCCCTTGCCCTGGACCCGGATAAGTGAAGGAAAATGCAATGGAATGGAATAGTATTGTTAAATTATAATATATTATTTTTAACGATAATAATAATTATTAATAATAATATTACATTTAATAATATTAATATATTTTCCCTAATTTTTCCGTATTTTTAAGACTGTCAAAAATAACAGGTTAATTGCAGTATAACTATTTATTTCATTAATCACTTTTATTTTCATAATTAATGCGTGCATCCACACAGTCTGATACATTATTTTTATAACTTTATTCCTACCTTTACACATCAACAGAGGTGCCATTCTGTCATTCTCTGACTCACAACCACCTCTCTAACCCTCATTGTCACCGCTCTACGGCGAGGTGCATTCACTGACACGCTGAACATTACAACAGCGTCTTTATTATGCATATATTTGTAGATTTTAAAACATTTAAAAATACGTATAATAAATGGTTTTATAATTTGACCGCCCTACGTATTTTGTTGACATGTCTGTCGTTAATTATTTATTGATTTTTTCTAATAAGTCTTCGGTCCCAAAGTGTTGTGGCCATGTAAGAGATGTCCCACAACATTCAACACCCCGCACATTTTCCAATCAACTTCTCCTTTTAAAGATGTGACGACATGCAGTTTTGCAATTTGGAGATGGAGATTCTCGTCGGCGGACGTCGAGAGGTGAGCAGAGAGAGCGCGGCGTCACTCGCTGGGCAATTTAGAGGGCAGTAATTGAAAGTGGCATACGTGGGGGGAGCAGAAGGGGTGGTTTGCGGGGGGTGGCGCTAATCCCAAAACTGACTCAGGCTAAAAGGCCACGTTGTGTTTTATGAGAAAGGCGTTTTTCATGTGGGGGGGGCTAAAAAGGGGGGAAATATACATTACCATAATTATGCAAGTCAGCAATATCAATGGTAGCTGGCTATCAAAGCACCACTTGCAAGACTTCCAGCAAATGCGGAAATTGCATATTCCTCATTTTCTCTTTTTAGGACTTTTTCATATCCCACAAACTCACTGCACTTCTTTGGTTTTTGAAAACGTCTTGCTGCAATTGCATGCCGGAGCACTACTTGCACTACTGCATGTCAGTCGTCTCTTACATGTCATTGTCATTAGTCTACACATGAATCAAGTTTTACATCATTGGCTTGTCTGCATGTCAATCATGACTTATTACGTCATTGGCTAGTCTGCATGTCAATCGTGCTTGAAGTCATTGGCTAGTCTACATGTCAGTTTTGACTTTTGTCATTGGCTAGTCTACATGTCAGTAATGTGTTATTATGTCATTGACTAGTCTGTATGTCAGTCATTTCCTATGTCAATGGCTAATCTACATGTCAGTCGTTGATTTTGTCATTGGCTAGTCTACATGTTAATCATGACTTATTATGTCATTGGCTAGTCTACATGTCAATCGTGCTTTAAGTCGTTGGCTAATCTACATGTCAGTGATTTATTTTGTCATTGGCTAGTCTACATGTCAATCATGACTTATTACGTCATTGGCTAGTCTATATGTCAATCATTTCCTGTCATTGGCTAATCTACATGTCAGTGATTTATTTTGTCATTGGCTAGTCTACATGTCCATCATGACGTATTATGTCACTGGCTAGTCTATATGTCAATCATTTCCTGTCATTGGCTAATCTACATGTCAATTATTTCTTATGTCAATGGCTAATCTGCATGTCGGTCATTCCTTATGTCATTGGCTAGTCAACATGTCAATCATGACTTATTATGTCATTGGCTAGTCTACACATCAGCAATATTACGACATTAGCTAGTCTACATGTCCACCATGTCGTATTACGTCATTGACTAGTCTATATGTCAATCATTTCCTATGTCAATGGCTAGTCTACATGTCAGTCATGACTTATTACCTCATTGACTAGTCTATATGTCAATCATTTCTTATGTCATTGGCTAGTCTACGTGTGGCTAAAGAGTTGTACGGTTGAATGAAAATGGGATTAGAAATGAAAAGTGTCATGTCACAATCAATGTTTCATCTTTTTGTCGGGCATGAATTAAAAACATCAGATTTGTGAAGTTCAGGTCAAGTATGAGACGGTTGGGATTGCCTCAGCCCCTCCGCCACCGTCATACACGCCTCCTCTGTTTGTTCAATCTCTTCCAGCCGTGCAAACCACGCGACTCCTTTCAGCGACAGCTCCCGTGATTTGGCACGCTGTGATATTTGCACCGTCTCTACCGTCCGCTGGACTCTCGCTGCTCGTCTAATTTCCCCCCTTGAAAGCTGTGCCCCCCCCGCCCAGGCTGATGATGGAAGAGTTAAAGTGGCTCCTGCGCTTTTCTGGCAACACAAAGGCCGCACGAGCGCGTTCAGGTGCAGCGTACACCGAACAAGACAGCACTTAATCCTTTTTCCAAATAACAAAAGAGGAAAGCAGGCAGCGTGAGAGTATAAGTTATTACATGGAGTGTACTCCTCACAATCACACGTCCTGCCATGCTCAAAGGAGAGACGACAAGCGAGGCCAAACGCTCGCGGCGGGCGTCCTTTGAGTGCTCAGCAGGTGTTTAGTTACGCTGGCGCGCCACATGAGACGGACGACAGCTACTTGAGAGCTAATAGCATGTTTACACATCACAGTCCACGGAGTCCGTCTGATGAAGACTTTGCTTGCGAAAACAGAGACAAGGCCACCAGTCGGTGGCGCTAACATCACATCACATGTTGATGAGCACGTTCCGTACATCCTGGCGGGAGGAATTCCATTGTTTTTCCCAACTTCCGCCCCTCGTAGCTTTCCTTGGCCCCGTGGCGGGTTATTCAACAGTCACGCTCATTGATGTCATTTGACACTTTCATGCAATATTGTAGCAAAACTGGGGCACAGCTTCAAAGAAAAATGTATCATACAAAAAAGCGAGCGTTTGATTGGATTTGGATTCCGTGTTGGATGGCAAATGAAGAAGCTGTCCCTACTTCCATCCCGTACTGCTTGAATGTGGACCTTCTTGCAGTCCCGTTTAAAGATGCCGGCAAAAACAGCAATTGTTTGCCACGGAAAGAGGTTTGCATCACTCGGCGTTTCTGCTTGTCATCTTTTCGGCGGGTTGCTGATTTCAGTTGATGCTTCCACTCATCCACTCCAACGGCATGGTGATTAAATGGAAAGCAGCCGCTTCTTGATTGTCGGCCGTCCGTTGGCACCGCCGCCCCCGTCTTAAATTGTAAACCTCGGGAAAAAGACCCTTCATCAGAGAGAGTTTTGTCTACGTTTTCCTGTGAAACATCGGCAAACATCCTTTTTAAAAATTGGTAGTTCTTTGTGTTGGCTGGATCGCTACATTCTTTCCTTCACGCTTCACTGTGACATTCACATTTTCGACATGCATTCAGATCCGATCTTTCGAGGTTAGTGAATGCACTGCGTTTCCTTTGGCTTTTTGGCAGCCTGCATCCCAAGCAGCGTGTGAAATGCAAACTAAAAACAGGAAGTCAGAGACGTAAGCTGCCTCGCCAGATGGTCCCTTTGACAGCCACCGTATGTTGGAAATGTTTGCTTCTGTCACCTCGCCAGATCAACACGTTGGGGACGTAGGAATTGTAGCAGAAAGGTTCGACCGAGCAGTAGGAATGAGGAACATTCATTCATTCATTTTCTATACCGCTTATCCTCATTAGGGTCACGGGGATGCTGGAGCCTATCCCAGCTGGCTTAGGGCGAAAGGCGGGGTACACCCTGGACTGGTCGCTAGTCAATCGCAGGGCACAAAAAGTGGAACATATGTATTTAAAATAAATAACCAAAAAAACACGTATCAAAACTGGAGCGGCTGCAGCGCGCGGAAATCCGCAGCAGTGGACTGAGCCTTGGGGGGCGGAGCTGGAGCAGCTGCAGTGGACAGAGCGGCTGCAGCGGGCGGAAACTTGCAAGGACCTGCAGCGGACGGAACCTTGCGAGGAGCTGCAGCGGATGGAACCTTGTGAGAAGCTGCAGTGGGCGGAACCTTGCGTGGGGCTGCAGCTGGCAGAGCCTGTGCCTCCGATGCCCAGCAGGATGCACTAGCCCCCCCTTTCAAAGGCAGATTCCAGATGTCGTCCACTGCCGCCGCAGAAACTAGGGAAGGGTGGAAGGAGGCTTGTAGAAGGGTAGCGAGTTCCACCTGCAGACCCCCCCCCGGCCGGAACTGCAGCCGATGTGTGCGCGGTGGGTCCCAGGCACACTCCAGAGTCCAGAGTCCTCCAACTCTTCTGGGGAAATCTTGGCGGACTCCTCCTCCATCGTTTAAAAAATCTGCAGCGTCCAAAAATCGTTCTCCGCGAGGTCGTCTTCTTTTGGTTGGATCATTCTGTTGTGTTTCGGCTTCAGCATGGCGGTGACAACCCCGAGGATGCAGAGAGCAGGACCCGTGGGAGCAGGACCCATAGAAAATGTCTTTAATGGTAATTGCGGCTATGCAGCGGCAGGAATCCGAAACAGCAACGAGACAAACAGCCAACAAACTCAAATGATCCAACAACAGGAGAAGCACGCAGCTGAACTAAATAATCAAGAACAAATTAGGAATACAAAATAAGAGCTTCCAAAAGAGGAAATAAGGAAGGAATAAAACCAAAAGCACAACTGTCACACGGAACGTGACTACAAGTTCCCACAGTATCCTTGAGCATGTTAAAGGAGCTGCTCCTATGAAAGTGACAGTAATAACTAACCGCCATAATGTTTTTTTGTTCTCTATTTATTTTTTAGGACTGTATTGCATGGTGTAAAAATGCATAGATGAATGTTGAAGAGTATAAAGGATATAAAGGCTATGAAGACTGTAGTGATAAGCCACTGAGGCCTTAAAGGCTGAGTAGAGTACAATAATGTGAGTGTGAGGGTTTGGATCCAGCATCATGTCTAAGTGAGCATTGGATACAGCCATCCTGACTTGCCTCACAGCCACACTCCTCCCCCGAGGGACGGAACTCCTTTGAGAGAGAGAGAGAGACAGAAAATTGGGTGGAGAAGTGTGACTGAAGCAGCTCCACCTCAATTACCACGCATCTGCCACCAGCCGACACCGCCTTACCGTACATACCACTCGGGGCTGCTGATTGGGAGGGAAAGTGGGGCTGCAGGGGAGCTATATCTTAGGCTCCCCAAGTAGCTGAGAGAGAGAGAGAGAGAGAGAAAGAGAGAACACCTAAGGCATTTAGAGACAAGCATGCCTTGCGGGGATTAGGACTGCATATGAGTTGTGTTGCATTTGCAGCTTTGCATGGCTGGGAATTGATAGTTGGAACAGAGACAACAACGCTTAGGATAGCAGATGGTGCAGCGGCCCAGACTGACCCCCATACCCCATGCTTCCAGTTGCATTCCAAAGGATTCATAATAGCCTTTCTCAGTGCGGAACATTGAAGTGATGCACCGAGTTCCCACACGGTACACATTGACTGAAGAAGGACTGATAGAGTCAGGCATCTAAACTCTTTTGTTCTGTCAGGCATCTAAAGTCTTCTTCTTCAGCTACTTATCACAGGTAATGACACAACTTGTTTCTCATTGATCCATGCAACGCCAGCGTTGGAGTCTGAGCATCTAATGACTTGGATGGGGAAGCATAGACTGGGTTGTTCCACTGTGCCAAACTGGACTTTCATCGGATAAATGCTGGGCTTTGTCCCGCCCATTGGACGCTCAGCTGCTCTGGGAGTCTATGAGGCGGTGGGCTGGCCCGCAAGCTCGGCTTTTGCATGATGATTGGATGAACTGTCTGAGGCGGAGTCCCTTTTTGATTGACAGTGAAATGAGCGAATCAGCGATCTTGAAGTATAAACCTCCACCCAAGCATGTTTAACCTTTGCATTCTGTTGTTCTGCACTGATCCGGAGACTTAACTAATTCCCAGCAGCTTCCCAACACAGCTTCCCAGCTTAGCCTAGCCTCCCCCCCGACCCAATATTCTAGTTTCCACCATTTCTAACCCGGGGGGGTATACATGCCCTAATTATAGCCTGGAAATAAAACAATCGAGCGTATACAGTAATAAGACTGGGTATAGTCTCTTGCATAAGCAACGGTCATGTGTCAATACCTTCAAGTGTTGCCGCATGAGAACCTCCTTGCTCCTTGTAATTAGCTTCTCAGGTTCCGCCCCGCTGATTTACATCACCATCCTTCTTAATGATTCAATTCATCAGCCTTTAAAGCTGAAAAACGGCGTTAAACGCATGCTAATTCAACTGCATCCAAAGGTTTGCTGCACTAAATCCGTCCGGTAAATCACAGCACGGACTGTGGCCGTGTCTGCATGTTATTCTGCAGACCCCATCCAATCCGCCCCTCCCTCGCCCTTTCCTTCGCATGTCGCCATCAATTCTGCTTTAATCCGCCGCGCCGACCCGATGGAGGTTTGGTGTCATCTGGAGCAGGTGCTTCCAATTCATCTTCATGCTTGTGTGTGTGTGTGTGTGCGTGGTAGCACTCTGAAGCTAATTGGGAGAACCCCTGCAACATCAAACCAGGATAATTGATGACTGGAATAAGTTTGCAGGTAAAACAAGCCAATTGATGCCCGAGCGTCATTTGTTGCGCGCAACTGTTGGTGCGTGAAGAGAGTGTAAACATGGGGGGAGGGGGGTCTTGTTGTCACTCTACGCTAACTGCAAAGGTCGACATTGATTTATTGCACCTCCAAATTTGGGAACCTTGAGCGTTTGCGAGCTGGCTCGTTGCTCTGTTTTTGTGTGAAGTACTTATTTGGAAGGCAAACTGCTTTTTTACCAATTCAGTGTTTAAGAAAAGCAGACTGGTGCTGTTTTTTCTTCGCCGTGGTTTGGGTTTTTGACAGAAATTACTGCCAAAAATATGCATCAGCGTTCATACCCCGTCTTGGTTATCATACAGCTAAACAGTCCATCTAACAAACTAATCTGCAGAATCAAGAACCCGAGACCTGTAAAGACAGGATAGTGATTGTTTTACTGTTGGGACACTATAGACAGATTACGGCCAGAGAGTTCTATAATTATATTCTATCATTTCTTCTGCCTAGGAGGTTATGTTTTTGCCGACATTTATCTGTTTGTTTGTTTGTCTGATTGTTCATGTTCAAAATAACTTTTTTGAATTTGGAAGGACTGATTACATTTTCAGGGTGGTCCAGATTACCGTCCGGGACTAGAGTCGTTACCATTGCAAGATAAGACCCTTTTGTCAAACGGAAACCGTGGAGGTTTTACAGGCTAGTGTTGATTCTCGCGGAAGCACGCATGTCCCATCCAACGCTAGACGTCATTTGGACGATCTGGTTGGTCCGTCATGTCCTAGATTTAACCCAGAAATCCATCTATTATCTATAACGCTTATACTTATTATGGTCGGGGGTATGCTGGAGCCTATTCCAGCTGGCTTTGGGAGAGAGGTGGGGTACACTCTAGACTGGTAGCCCAGAAATTGACAGTGAAAATTGGTTCAAAAAAATGTTAAGACCGACGGATTTGGTCCAAATATAACCCAAAAGTAGACGCTTATGAGCCAAATTCAGTTTCATTTCATTTCATTCTATGAATTTTTGCTGGGTGCCGAAAATCGTCCGATACTAACTGGTGTCCGAGCCATGGGCGCATCTGTATTTTCTGCACTTCCGGAACTTGTGCAAAAGGTTTTCATCAAATCTCATTTCATCAATCACGCCACGGGCCTTGGAAATGTCTGCAAAGACCTGATGTGAAACGAAGGCACACGGTATGGTTACCGTGTACGTCTAGCACGGAGGTCGTTGCTCGAGCCAGAGACGGCTTTGACCTTGAGGGGCAGAAAAGCGTGTCTTTATCCCCTCCACAGTAGGAAGACAAAAGTGTGTGTTTGCTGTGTTTCAGGTGCGGATGAGTGTGTTTAACGAAGGCGAGGGGGCTCGGCTCTGTCATGTGACACCCTATGGAGAAAGCAAATCAAGGCAAACGTGTTTCTTCGCAGCCTTGCTGAGCATATATTCATTTCCCGCCATAATTCCCCAGCGAGTTTCTCAAAGCAGCTCATCAGCAAATTCATTTTAGCAACTTGCAAAAGTGTTTGGCGTCGGCGGGAGAACCGGGGGCTTTTTAAATGTCACCTTCTCGACACGGACGGCGAGGCATTTTAAATGGCAGCGCATTAATGATCTGCGATTAAATCCTCGCTATCAAACAGCGCGCCGCTGTGGTTCCCCACCGCTGTTGTGTGTGGCCTTCGCAGCCATGAAAAGCAACGCCGGTGGAATTTCTCCCAAGACGACGGCTGCCATTTTCCCAGCGAAGCCCCTCGCCGCTACAAAGGCTCCCTTTTGTGTACCGCCTCTCGTGATCCGCCATCAGTGCGACCAAATTAAAAATCCCTTCCTCTGGAGTGACCTGCAAATATCTGGGGATGCGAGATAGCGGCGCCCGACAATGACACACTGTTTTTGGAGCTTTGATTTTCACGCTGGAAACAGATTCATTTCGCTGCAAATGAACTGCTAATTCTTCCTCTTATCTTCTGAGTCTAATTCAGCCAATCTCCTGTTCTAGCTCTGATGGGCTTTTCCGTAATCCCTTGGTGCCATGGCTTCCCAGGGAAGACGCAAACCATCCCAGATGTCCTTGTTTGTTATTGGAAAAGATGCTTTGACACCCTTTCAGGACTTTTCCTGCTTGGCCAGCCAGTTTACATTCCAGGAGATTTTTGGTTTGGACTTCTGATGGGTAAATACCCATCTACTGTACATACTGTACTATGGTCAGAAGATCCGAGATACGAGCATTGGGACTTGGAACTGTGAGGATCCTCTGCAAGAGACGGTAAGAAGCTTGTCTTCTAGAAGTGCAAGTCTTGCTTCATGCATGGACTTTCTGGATGGATTCTTCTCTGGTGAGGTGTTCCGGGCTTGCACAAGTACAACAAAATAAAGGTTTAAGACAAAAATGAACAAAGCAATTGAAGAGAGCGAGAGACAGATGGACGGCCACCCCCAGTACTGTTCTTTGCGGTGTTCATTTCATTGATGACTGCGATGAAGGACGACCTTTACAGTTAAATATACAAGAAGCTTTTGGCTTGAAAGGTTTTGGAAAAGGAGGGTATTTTGTCAGTGCACAGGAAAAAAAGACAAGACTAACTCAAGTCAAAGTTACCCCACAAGACGTGGTTCAGTTTATTCTTCATCAAAACAGTAGTCATGCCAATGTTGCGTTGCTGCTGGATGTTAACAGTATTCGAGTGATATTGTAAGCTTCATTAAGAAGCAGATTTAAAATAATCATTGAAGGATAAGCACTAACCAATCTGTGTTTTGAAGGCGAGCAATCTCCATCTCCATGTTTCAAAGCTGAAGTCCATGTTCTGCAAGTTCTCTATTTCATCTCCAAATATTTCTCCCTTCTTTTCTTCTCAAAAACGGTTGACACAGCGCTCGACATCCTCCGTCTCGTACACCAACATGTTTGTTCACCTGTGCGATAGCGATGGCGTCACGTCCGGAAGTGAGTCAACGGGAGCTAGGGGGTCATGGGTGTCGCTATGAACTATAACTTTTTCAAGTTTCAACTTTGTCATAGAAGATATAAACAAAGTTGATGGTTCATGTCAGGGACCCTTTAAAGATGACAAAACTTCTAATATCTTCATGGCGCATGGTGACTTTTGGTTGGCTAGTCTTTGTTTGGATCAGGTCCAGACGTCGATGCTTCTATAAATAGCCCGCGGTGACCCGGGTGAGACGTCGTCATCGGGGATTGACGGCGGCATTTAACTTGACTTGGCAGCTCCGTCGCCCCTCTCGCACCTCCATTAATAAAGCAAAGTTATTATTCTCTCAGGCTCTCTTTAATATTGAGATAATATGTCACATCGGGTTTCTTAAGGAGTCATTTTTCATAAGGGTGGCGATAACCCCCCTTGAAAGGGTCGGCCGAGGCCCTCGGAGGAGCCGGTGGGTCAGCGGGCGGCTGTCGTGGCCGGCAATGAGGATTGGATAAATGAGTATGCTAATGATGACTGACATTTTCTTTAAAATGGAAAGAGAGAATGCTTGATAGCAATTATCCTTAATGTCAGTGGGAATTAATGCGCGTTAAAGAGATGTTAGCCACTCCATTTTTGTGTTCACTTTGGTTTCCATCAAGCAGTTCAGGGTGGTATCCTAACTCCAAATACTTCACCAGAGAGAGGAGGTTGTTTAAACGTGTTCTCGTCCTTTTTGATTTTTTCTCTACTTTTTCTTGCTTTTTTGTGCCTTTTTGAGAACTTTCCAAATAGTTTAAATTTCTTCTTCAGTACTTGCTGGATTTTTTTTCTTCCTGTAACATTGTGACTTTGTTGCCAAAAAATTTGACTTTATGCTCACATTATAACAAGGGCTGTGAAATGATGTGAGAAAATGTGAAACTTTTAATTAGATTAATGACAGTTTTTTAATGAATGAATGAATTTAAATTAATCGCGATTAATCACGATTCGCAACTATGTCTGAAATATGCCCATTTTTACTGTATTTGCTTAACAGAAAGATAAGTGACAAATGAGTGGATCATATATATTTGTATGTGGGCTATAGACAGCTCTGAATTTACTTCATGTTTCAATCAAGCTAAAAAATACTACACATTTGCCTAACACTAGCCCCTTTAATACTAGCAGAACTATTGCTACTATTGCTAATACGTGTAACTGTGCATTTCTCAAAACTGATATGACACCGATAACCGTAGTTTTTTATTTAGATGTAACTGTAGTTTGTGCACACTTGGATGTAACAAGCACTTTAAAAAATTTGGATTTGACCAACTGTTGGTTTGTGCTAACCTAATATCACGACATTACTACTACTAGAAGAACCAGAATATGTAGGGGAGGAAGCCACGCGCTGTGGCCCAGCAAGGTGCACTGTATTCGGGCACACGTGGAGAGCAGCAAGTCTCTGGCAAACCTTTTCCACTTTTCAAACGTTGCAGCGCTGGCGTTTCAGGTGGCTGATAAGGTTTTTTGTGTACTGGATGGGATATTTTTCAGTCATCGCATAGCAAAATGTCTCTTAAACAGTGAATGTTTGTTTACACGTGAGCTGAGGGTTACGACAGACCGTTAACGTCAAAGGCAGGAGAAAAAAGCTGCGCTTGATTTTCTCACCCACAAAGCCTCATTGGAGCATTTTTAAAAAATTATCAGTTATCTAAAATAGTTTTAATGTTGTCAGATTTATCAGTACAATGTCATAATTCCCTGATATCCGCCCGATAATTACAAGACACTCCTAATTTTTACAATGTGGGGCACCAATAAAAAAAATAGCTGTGGAGGGCAAATGATTCCCGAGCAGCACATTTGGGCACCCCTGCCTTGCTGTGAGGAGGGCTAGCACTACCTATTTGTTTTTCATGCATCTCCAATGTGTAAAAAAATGAATCTAACTCACAGTCATGAGTGTGGGTCCATTCCTGTTTATACAGAAATCCAACAAAAATAGATATTAAAAGAAATATTGTGTTGTAGGTGAGCTAAAAAGGAAATATGTTTCTGCAAGGTTCCAGGATGAAAGAATAATAAGAAAAGTTAATGATGAAACATTACAAATGTACGGCTGTATAGCTTATTAATGCTAAATATTCCATGACTGCTTATAACAATGCACAGCCTTGCACTCTGGACTCTTGTTGAACACATATCTTCATATCTTTTTTTTCTTCATAAAATGCAACTGAAGAGACAGGTTAAATGCCAGTAAACACTCACACTTTATTATTTCCTTCAACTGTAATCCTTGGCATTTGTGAAGGACAGTGACCGTCACCGAGGTCCACTTGACACTAATTCCATCTCAATGCCACAATTTAGAGACAAATCCATTTTCTGAAAACCAACGTGATGGCGTGGGAGCCCAAAGATACCTTTCTTGAAAATTCGAATCTTCAACACGGAAAGCTTTTAAGACGCCGTAAAAGCTCTATCGATAGCCTCCATCTAAGTGACTGCCAGGTCTCCTGTGCTCCAAAACCACTGACAACTAGTTTTGTATTGTCAGCATCCAGCTTTTATCTGGCTCTGCATGGGCTTTAAAATACGTCACGCGTGTTACACCGTTGTTTACAATAAACTCAATAGCTCTGTTGAATGTGATTCGGCTGTTTGTTTCTTAAGCTTAGGTCACAACTAGTCGTACGGGCTTCTAGAACCGTAATTGATGCCTTGCACAAGGAAGGCAAGACACAAAATATCATTGTAAAGAAGCTGGCTGTTCACAGAGCTCTGTGTCCAAGCCAGTGAAAATGTGGGGGGGATTGACAAAGAGAGGACTAAAGCTAGAATTAATGCTTCAAGAACCACCACGCACGCACAGATGCAAGACATGCCTTTCAGCTGTCGTATTCTTCTTCAGCAAAAGACACCGACAGAACCGTCTCATCTGAGCTAAGGACTAAAACAACTGGACTGTTGCTGAGTGATCCAAAGTTATGTTCTCTGATGAAAGTCAATTTTGCATTTACTTTGGAAATCAACGTCCCAGAGTCTAGAGAAACAAAGGAAAGGCACAAAATCCAAGTTTCTTGAGGTCCAGTGAAAGGTTTCCACAGTCAGTGATGGTTTGGGGTGCCATGTCACCTACTGGTGTTGGTCCACTGTTTTCTGAGGTCCAAGGTCACTGCAGCCGTCTACCAGGAAGTTTAAGGGCACTTGATGCTTCCCGCTGGTGACCGACTTTCCAGAGATGCAAATTTCATTTTCCAACAGTGCCAAAACTATCAGTACCTGGTTTAAGGACCATGGTATCCCTGTCCTTAACTGGCCAGCAAACCCGCGTGACCTAACCCAATAAAAAATCTATGGGGTATTGTCGAGAGAACTTGTGTGTGTTGGCGAAGCCACAGTCGTATGTCCAAGCAGACTTTGTGTGTAGAATGCATGTTGGACTTACAGGTTGTACAATGGGTGTGCAGTGACCTATGCTTTGGCGCTACTCCAACATTGGTTGTATTGCTGCTGTGTTGTGCAACATACAGTCCTTGTTCATGTGCTACAATTTCCTTTCCACTTTCTCATGCATTCCATATCATTATTCAAGTTATAAATAAAAGTTGTTATGTACTGTGCAAAGAAGGTAAGGTAAATAAAGGTCGTGGCTACAATAAAAGGATCAGTGGTATTTGTGTTTTCACTGGTGTTTCCTGTAAAGATTTTTCCTCCTTGTATGGGCGATTGCAATGTCGCTGACGTTCCTCCTCGTGTGTAATTATCATGTAATGCCTGCCAGAGTGTCGTATTGCGCGTATGTTCCAGGTAATCATTCTTGGTTCGTGCTGTTGGATTACGCTCCACAGAGTTGATTTCTTGCGTACAGGTTAGGCACATGAGCGAAAAGCAAACAGCAATAATTCCTCTCGATCACGTTGGGTGGAAATGCGCATGCATTTATGCATAGACTGTGACAATGCGCAATGAGGTCATCACTCAGCAAGTCGACAATAATGATTGGCTCTCACGCTGTTCCCATCACAAGGAATCAATCTGCGCTGGCTGGATGGAGGCATGTTGGCGTGAGTGCTCGTTTTACCCAGCTTTTTTCCCTCTCTTTTCCAAACCACTAAGGCAAAATCCTCGAGTCGAAAGAGGGCTGATTCCCGCCGCTTTTGCATCGCACTCAGGCAAAATGCATCACGCTAGTAACACCGGGAGACATTAAAGATGCAAACGTTTGCAAGTCAACAAGTACTTTATGCTTTTGCTATCACAATAATCTCAAAATCTGAAATCAGATATGAATGAAATCTAGTGTGCAGCTGGTATATAACAATAACACAAAGAAATAAACCATATTAAAAAATATATATATAAAACCATTTTGGGGAATTTTGCCCATCATCCACAATCCTTATGTGAGACATGAACACACATCTTTCCTTTTTCTGTGCATTAAGTACTTCTTTGGAGCAACAATGTTAATAACAATGATAATTACAGTGTGGCTGTAGCTTAGTAAATATTCAGCTAAAATGACGTAAATGGAGCATTGTTGGTGCTTTTTGGAGCTTTTTCAAATGGCTTTATAGGCGGAACAGGTGCAGTTTTGTCATGCACTCTTATTTTGAAATGCTTCAGTTACTGCTGGTGGTACGCTGCTTTACTTGAATGGAATTGGGCACAAATGTTTCTCGTTGCCATCAGTTGGATTTATTAGCCCAATGTTTGGTCAGGGACTTCACTTCAGTCACCATCGGTTTCCGCACCCAGGCTGTCACTTAGCCTTTCTCCTCCCTGTTTGCTTCTGCCAAGAGTACCCCGTGTATGTTCACAGAGATTTTTTCCTCTGTTGCGTTTTGCTAATTGTTCCTGCACACCTTGAGTACCTTTGCACAGGTTTTTGTTTATTAAAGGACTTTTTATTTTGCATGGAGCACTCCTGTCTCTGCATCTTGGTGGTCAACCACTTGACAGCTCCTCTAAGCCATAACAAGTTTTCCTTTAAGGTAAAAATAAGACTCGTAATCGTACATGTTTCCATTAATGTCTTCTGGATGTGTGGACGGGAAGAGTCATCGGGGATATTAACTGTAGTACAATAAATAATAAAATGATGATGATGACTATTATTATTATTATTATTATTACTATGAAGTTATTGTCTCTGTTGGAAGATAAACACTTACGAAATACATTAGAGAAAAAAAAAGTTTAATGTTGGTCATCAAGTTTGGTGTATTTTATAGTGTCACCTAGTGGCCAGTGTAGTACAGTCCATCAAGGTCTAGTATTGTACAATGTAGTACTATGATGTAGTACTCTGACGTACTGTAGTAGTGGTAGTAGTATCAAGGCTGTGAGGTGAGAGAGACACTTGGACATCCAGACAAGTGCAATGAAAGGACCATGAGGTTGGATTACTCCAAAGGTCACGTAGATGCAATTCACACAATCCGCTCCATCCTTCTTCTAGCTGGCTGATCTAGGCAGTTCTTCCCACACACGGGTCACGCATGCCGAAGGGTGGAGGGTTGCGATGGAACAGGCAGATGCTCCGGAGAACGCTGCTTTAAGCTGCCGCGTTATGCAGCAAAGAAAAATCCAGTTGAATATGAGATGTTTTGGAACTTTCTCCTCCAGCTACACCGATAAATCATTCTCAAGGTCATTACCAGGTTCGTCAAGGTCCAAAAAACAACACGGACTCCCAGGTTGATCGCTCACAGCCAACACGTGCTGCCACAAATTCTCCATCACACTCATTATCAGCTTCATGCTTGTTATGTTCATTCATTCATTTTCTATACCGCTTACCGAGTCCAGCCGGCCTACGTGGGAAACTCATTTCCGCCGCTTGTATCCGCGATCTTGTTGTGAGGGTGGGAACGTAGATCGATCGGTAAACAGAGAGCTTTGCCTTCCGGCTCAGCTCTCTCTTCATCACGACGGTCCGGTACAGCGACCGCATTACTGCAGATGCTGCACCGATCCGTCTGTCGATCTCACGCTCCAACCTTCCCTCAATCGTGAACAAGAACCCGAGATACTTGAACTCCTCCACCTGAGGCAAGACCTCACTCCCAACCCGGAGGGTACAGTCCACCCGTTTCCGACTGAGAACCATGGCCTCGGATTTGGAGGTGCTGAGTCTCATCCCAGAAGCTTCACACTCAGCTGCAAACAGCTCCAGTAAACGCTGAAGGTCACAGCCTGATGAGGCCATAAGGACCACATCGTCTGCAAATAGCAGAGACGAGATCCTAAGGTCACCAAGCTGGACTCCTTCAACACCTTGACTGCGCCTAGAAATTCTGTCCCTGAAGATTATGAACAGAATCGGTTACAAAGGGCAGCCTTGGCGGAGGCCAACGTTCACCGGAAACTAGCTCGACTTACTGCTGGCAATGCGAACCAGGCTCCTGCTTTGATTGTACAAGGACCGAATGGCACGTAGAAGCGGACCATCAATCCCGTACTCCCGGAGCACCCCCCACAGGACACCACGAGGGACCCGGTCGAATGCCTTTTCCAGGTCTACAAAGCAGATGTAGACCGGTTGGGCAAACTCCCACATAACCTCCAGTACCCTTATATATATATACCGGTCTATATATATATATATACACACACATACGGTGTGTATATATATATATATATATATATATATGTGTATGAATATTGTGTATATTTGGGTATTGCCAGTTTGAAAACTGTAAAAGGTTTGCCCTCCGTGGCATCACAGCGGATTCTCGGAGCGTGTGCCCAAATACAGTGCACCATGCTGGACCACGGCAGGTGGCTCCCTCCCGTCTATACTCTGGTTCTCCTGATGTGGTTGTAGAAATGTCCTGATTTTTGATTGGGCCAAATCAACAGGTACAGTTGGTCAAATGCTAATTTGTTGAAGGGCTTCTTACCACCAAATGTGCACAAACTACAGTTAAATCTACAATTTAACAGTGTGGAAAGTGGATAGAGTATGTAAAAAGACTTGTATGGATAAAGTGTAGAAAATGACATGTATTGATGAAGTGTGTGCAGGAGGAAGATTTGAAGGCAGGAAAGTGTGCTTGGTTAAGTCTTTTAAAAAGCGTCTACGGAGCACATTGCACGTTCACCCTGGAGTAAGTGTGAGATTTACGTGCGTCATTGATCTATTTTTTAAATTTTTTTAACACAGTGAGCTTTCTGTTTCCATCTCACCTGCCAGCCGCCCGCCAGCATGGGGGGCGGAAAGTAACAACGTGTTGAAGAGGAGAAAACAACGCCATCGTTTTCAAACCTGCCTTTTGTTCATTAGGAGCTCAGGAATGTTAATTCGGCTTTGCGACACAAACACGGATTGACAATAAGATCGGGCAGCACTCGTGTCTCACAAATCATTTTATTTTTCATTCACACCATTTCCTTTTACACAAATTTGTGATTCAAGGTCAAGGAAATGTGTCAGCACTCATCACTCGTCCTGTTATTGGATGCAAATTGATATTTTACAGCTGTTGACCACGGCGGGACGTGTGTGTGCGGGTGTGCGTGTGCGTGCGAGACAAACGCACAAAAAAACAGGAGGACGCCTCAGAGCAATTGGGAAGTTGCCGGGGTTTTTTTGGGATTTCCGGGAAAAATCTCCCTCTGAAGTTGCACAAAACTTCAAACTGCTCTTGTCAAATTTGCACTGCACAAAACTGCGGCCCAGGGCCACATCTGCACCCCCAAGCGTTTGAATCCGGCCTGCCAGATGCTTCCGAGGTATTTCATATGCGCTTTGAACATACAAGCAGGCACCGCCACTTGCAAGTAGTCCATCTGAGACAAGCTGTAGATGGTTGAAGTAGCTTTTCACATGCAGCCATCCACACAACCACCTCACCCACCATGCCAAATCACACTACCTAAAGGTTGAGTTTTTTGTTGTGGAAGAAAATAGTTGGTGGGGTCACTTAAGTAAAGCTTTACTTCTCGAAACAGTAATACATTTGCATCAGAAAAAACATTGTCCATGAACAAGTCCATAACATTCATTTTGTTGGTTTGGAAGCAACATTGTGCTGGTTTACTAGTGTGTTTGGGGTGATGGTCTTGTTGAAACAGTCATTTCAAGGGCGTGTCCTCTTCAGCATAAGGCAACACGACCTCTTCAAGTATTTTGACATATGCAAACTGATCCATGATCCCTGCTATGGGATAAATAGCAGGAGAAAGATGCCCATATAATGATGCTTCACTGTCTTCACTGTGTACTGTGGCTTGACATCAGAGTTTGGGGGTTATCTCACAAACTGTCAAAAGAACAATTTTACTCACATCAGTTCACAAAATGTTCCTCCATTTCTCTTTAGGCCAGTTGATGTGTTCTTCTGAAGACTGTAACCTCTTCTGCACATGCCTTTTTTTAATGGAGGCACTTTGCAGGGGATTCTTGTAAACAGATTAGCTTCACACAGACATCTTCAAAATGTCACAGTACTTACAGGTAACTCCAGACTGTCTTTAATCATTCTAGAGCTGATCATTGGCTGAGCTTTTGCCATTCTAGTTATTCTTCCAACCATTTTCATTGTTGTCTTCCATTTTAAGGCATTGGAGATCATTTTAGCCTAACAGCATTTTGCACCTCTTCTTAAATTTTTAATCGAAGTACGCTGTTCTTTTGAACAATGTCTTGAAGGACCCATTTTCCTCAGGCTTTCAAAGATAAATGCATGTTCAACAACTGCTGCTTTCGTCTTTAAATACGGACCACCTGATTCACATGTTTTTTTTTTCTCAAAATTGATCACTCATCACTGATGGAATGCCACACTGCTATTTTTTAACGGAGCACTTTCAACAAATTGGCTAATTACACAGCCTCAAGAGCGTGCATATCATGAATGCTGGGTCTTGTTTGTTTTCCGGGAACCTACTGCACCTACTGGTAACTTGTTTCCCATGTAGCAATAAAAGTATACAAACAACAGTACTTCATCTGGTTACTCACATTGGACTGCTGTTATTTTGAACACTACTGTACAGTCGTCGACTCACTCAGAATTTTCGCAAAACAGGATTCGATGTTAATAAATGGAATATTTTTATATACAGTAGAAAGCACTTTTGTGACTTTCTAAATAGTTTTTACAGATAAATAAATGTAATTGCTTGTATGATGATAAAAGGTATGACGATTGATGTATTAAAAATGTGCATGTCTGAATTGAGTAGTTTTGCACTTCCCAAAAGGTTGATGTATGTGACAGTTTGGATTATTTTTTAAGAGACGCTTCTGCAACGGATAGACTTTTGCTTCTCGTTCCAGGAAGAAAATGAGAATTTTACAGGATTCAGTTGAGGTGTTAAGGCATTTTTTGTATGACGACTATTTTTTTTTTTTACACTTGCATGGCAGTCAGACTGTTACTTTCAAACCTTACATGAAGGTTTTACATGTGCAAATTAGCACCTGCTTTTGCGTCAGACTACCCCAGGGCAGCTGTGACTACAGATGTCCCTTACCACCACCAGTGTGAGACTGGGGTGTGAATGAATTACAGGTTATGGGCTATAAAATCTAATCCATTATTATTATTCCCTTAATTTCTTATGAGAACATTTCTTTCATCTGGTAAAAAAAAAAAAATGAAGAAGATTCCAGAAAATATGTTAGGGTTGCTCGCTCCTTGACTGATAGACTTTTAGCTGCCATTCCAGGAAGCCAATGAAAATGTAATTAAAGGAATTTGTATGCAGTCCATTTCAAGACCAGGAGAAATAGTCCATAAGAGCCAGAAGGAGTTTATTTGTGAGACTTTTTTGTGTGTGGCTGTGACTTTGGGATGAAAGTCGCTCTTCCTGGGAGAGAAGGAGCGAAAGGTCAACCATGTGAATTATTAAATGTCTGGTGAAACGTAAGTCCATCATTCATAAGGTGAGAGCGGCTCCACCATATCATTTGATGGGTCGTGGTGTGTTTTTTCTCACGTTTGATGCCTTCAGGGACTAATTACCAATCTCTGTGCTCACATTCCGTGCTCTGAGCAAAGTTGAATCTTTTACGAGGCCGGCGCGTCTCCCTGCAGTGTTCCATAGCGTGTAATGCTATGCATTTCTCCGTATGAGTGCTATAGTTATACATAATCAATAGAGCGAGACTGGCAGGCGCTGCATGCGCATCACGACACGGTGTCTTCCTTTGTGTTCTTATTCAAAGTAGAGGCCATTATTCAGTGAAGGTCCGCCTTAAGACAACATTCATGCAGTCCCACAGGTCCCGGTGGCCTGGCCCGGCCTCCCCCACTCCCACCCATCCCGCACTCACGGCAGGACTTGAACGTTCGCTTTGGTTGCTGCTTGACCCCTGACCCGTCCCTGAAGTATAACAGCTTTGACCTGCTTTTGATGGCAGCAGTCTCAGTAGGGAAGTCCAGACTTCCCAGTCTCCGGTGACCTCTTCCAGCTCCACCGGGAGGACACCAAGGCGTTCCCAGGCCAGCTGTGAGACATAGTCCCTCCAGCGTGTCCTAGGTCTTCCCCGGGGCCTTCCGGAATACCTCACCAGGGAGGCGCCCGGGAGGCATCCGGACTAGATGCCCGAGCCACCTCAACTGGCTCCTCTCGATGTGAAGGAGCAGCGGCTCTACTCTGAGCTCCTCCCNGGGAGGCATCCGGACTAGATGCCCGAGCCTCCTCAACTGGCTCCTCTCGATGTGAAGGAGCAGCGGCTCTACTCTGAGCTCCTCCCGGATGGCCGAGCTCCTCACCCTATCTCTTAGGGTGAGTTCAGCCACCCTACGGAGGAAACTCATTTCCGCCGCTTGTATCCGCAATCTTGTTCTTTCGGTCATGACCCATAACTCATTCGACTTTCACCGGAAACAAGTTCGACTGCTGGCAATGCGAACCAGGCACCTGCTTCGATTGTACAAGGACCGAATGGCGCGTAGAAGCGGGCCACCAATCCAGTACTCCGAGCACCCCCCACAGGACACCAGGAGGGGCACGGTCGAATGCCTTTTCCAAGTCTACAAAGCCCATGTAGATTGGTTGGGCAAACTCCCACATACCTTCCAGTACCCTTGCAAAGGTGTAGAGCTGCTCCAGTGTTCCGCAACCGGGACGAAAAACCACATTGCCACACTTCTAACCGAGGTTCGACTAACAGTCGTACCCTTCTCTCCAGCACCCTGGAGTAGACTTTCCCAGGGAAGCTGAGGAGTGTGATCCCCTTATAGTTGGTTGACCCTCCGGTCACCCTTTTTAAAAATGGGGACCACCACCCCGGTCTGCCAGTCCAGAGGTACTTTTCCCAACTTCCATGCAATGTTGTAGAGGCGTGTCAACCAACACAGACCCCCAACATCCAGAGCCTTGAGGAATTATGGGCGAAACTTGTCTACCCCAGGAGCCTTGCCATTGGGGTGTGTTTTAACTACCCCAATTACCTCAGCCACGGTGATAGAACTGCCCACGTACGTATCCTCAGACTCTGCTTCCTCTACGGAGGGTATGTCAGTGGGATTGAGAAGGGCCTGGAAGTATTCCTTCCACCGACCAACTATATATACTCAGTCGAGGTCAGCAAACCCCCGTTCGTACTGTCCGAACAGTCTGAACTGGGGGCTGCTTCCCCTTTCTAAGTCGGATGTTTCTGTCGGATGGTTTGCCAGAACCTCTTTGAGGCTGACCGAAAGTCGGGTCTCAGCGAAGACCTCCCACACCCGAGTTTTTGCCTCGATCACCGCCGAAGCCGTGTGCCGCTTGACCTGCCGGTACCTGTCAGCTGCTTCAGGAGTACCGCAAGCCATCCGTGCTTCATAGGACTCCTTCTTCAGCTTGACAGCAGCCCTAACCCCCGGTGTCCACCATCGGATTCGATGCCGCTTGTCGCTTGCCGCCACGACTGACAACAACAACCTTGCAGCCGCAACTACGACTGGCTGCCTTAGCAATGAAGGCACGGAATACGGCCCATTCGGACTCAATATCCCGGTCCTCCCTCGAGATGCAGGCGAAGCTCTGCCAGTGGTGAGAGTTGAAAACTCTGCCAGACGTTCCCAGCACACCCTCACTATGTGTTTGGGTCTACCAGGTCTGTCCGGCATCCTTCCCCACCATCTAATCCAACTTATCACCAGGTGGTCAGTTGACAGCTCATGCGGCTTGTCCAGAACATGCGGACGCAGGTCTGATGATACGACCACAAGGTCAATCATATACCTGCAACCTAGGGTGTCCTGGTGCCAAGTGCACTTATGGACATCTTTATGTTCAAACATGGTGTTTGTTATGGACAAACTGTGGTTCGCACAGAAGTCCAGAAACAACACACCACACAGATTCAGATCATGGAGGCCGTTCCTCCCAAACATGCCCCTCCAAGTCACACTGTCATTGCCCACATGGGCATTGAAGTCTCCCAGTAGAACTAAGGAGTCACCAGCTGGGGTGCTCTCCAGAATCTCTCTGATAGACTCCAAGAAGGCTGGGCACTCAGAACTGCCATTCGGCGCGTACGCACAAACCACAGTCAGGACCCTTTCCCCAGCCCTAAGGCGTTGGTTTCAGAGCCCAAACTGTGGGTTGAGGTGAGTCCGACTATATCTAGTCGGAATGTCTCCGCCTCTTCCACAAGCTCGGACTCCTTCCCCACCAGAGAAGTGACATTTCACCGGACACCCGCCCTCCACTGCCCAAATCGCATTGCACCGGACCCTTATGCTTGCCCTTGCAGGTGGTGGGTCTGCGGGGGGGAGTTCCCGTGTTCCTGATTCGGCCAGGCCCCATGGGTAAAGGCACGGCCACCAGGCGCTCGCCTGTGAGACCCTCCTCCAGGCCTGGCTCCAGGGTGAGGCCTCGGTATCCCACGTCCGGGCGAGGTGCGGTCACTCCTATTGTTTTTCGTCATTAGAGTCTTTTGAATCACTCTTAGTATGGCCCGTCACCTAGAACCTGTTTGCCTTGGGAGACCCTACCAGGGGCCAAAGCCGCCGACAACATAGCTCCTTGGATCACTCGGGCACGCAAACCCCACTACCACAATAAGGTGGTGATTTACGGAGGAGAACACTTTTCTTATTTTTAATAATGTGGAATAGATGTGATTTATTCTGCACATTAGCACAAATTATCCTGCCATAATTACGATTTAATTCATTTCTGTATTTTGTTTACTTTTTGCACAAGCACTTCAATTCTGCACCAGCAGTTACTTGCATATATTATGTATAAATTACCTCACTTTTTCCTATTTTTTAAATGTAATTTACTATCTTCTGTTTCTTCTCTGTTAAAATCTACTTTACAGTCATGCCATCTTGTTGGCAATTATAATGATTATTTTTAAAAATAGTTTATATATTAAATATATATATATTTTCTGCTGTATGGTTCGCCGAAGCTTTTCATTTGACCCGCCAAAAATCTAACATCCACATAATGAAAGCATTTTGTGTCACCATGCAGTACTTCCTACGCTCTGCAGAAGGGCGACAGTGGGGTAAAATTAAAAATGAATTAATATAATATATAGTATATCTATATTGATCATATATGCAATAGATAATAATAATATAATATTCATTCATTCATTCATTTTCTATACCGCTTATCCTCATTAGGGTCACGGGGATGCTGGAGCCTATCCCAGCAAACTTTGGGCGAGAGGCGGGGTACACCCTGGACTGGTCGCCAGTCAATCGCAGGGCACATATAGACAAACAAACATTCACACTCACACCTTTGGACAATTTAGAGTCGCCAATTAACCTAACATGCATAATTTTGGAATGTGGGAGGAAACCGGAGTACCCGGAGAAAACCCACACACGCAAGGGGAAAACATGCAAACTCCACACAGAGATGCCCAACGGAGATTTGAACCCAGGTCTTCCAGATCTCCTGACTGTGTGGCCAATGTGCTAACCACTCAGCCACCGTGCGGCCTAATAATATACTATATAATATAATACTAGAAATATTTGTATATATAGTTCATAGTATATTTAGTAGTATATATATTAACTTCCACTTCCACTCTGGTGTTGCCGGCAATGAGAGGCGACATGCAGGGGTGGCAATTCTTGTTGCCCCCCGGCTCCAAGCCTGCATGTTGGAGTTTAACCCGGTAAACGAGAGGGTAGTTTCCCAGCGCCTTCAGGTGGGGGGACGGGTCCTGACTGTTGTTTGCAGTTATGCGCCAAACAGCAGTTCAGAATACTGCCCTTTTTGGAGCTCTTAGAGGAAGTACTAGAGAATGCTCCCTTGGGGGATTCCCTTGTTCTGCTGGGTGACTTCAACGCTCATGTTGGCGGCGACAGCAAGACCTGGAGAGGTGTGATTGGGAGGAACGGCCCCCCTGATCTTAAGCCGAGCGGTGTCTTGTTATTGGACTTCTGTGCTCGTCATGGATTGTCTATAACTTGGCACCAGGACACCCTGGGCGGCAGTTTGATTTTTGACTTGTGTCGTTGGACTTGTGGCCACATGTTTTGGACACTCAGGTGAGGAGAGGAGCGGAGCTGTCAACTGATCATCACCAGGTGGTGAGTTGGTTCCGATGGTGGGGGAGGATGCCGGTCAGACCTGGCAGACCCAAACGCATTGTGAGGGTCTCCTGGGTACGTCTGGCAGAGTCCCTTGTCAGAAGGAGTTTCAACTCCCACTTACGGAGAGCTTTGACAATGTTTTGAGGGAGGCACCGGACATTGAATCCGAGAGGGCGACGTTTCGTGCCTCCATTGTCGATGCGGCCGATCGGCGCTGTGGCCGTAAAGTGGTTGGTGCCTGTCGTGGCAATAATTCCAGAACCCGTTGGTGGACACCAGTGGTGAGGGATGCCGTCAAGCTGAAGAAAGAGTCCTATCAGGCTGTCTTGGCCAATGGGACTCTGGAGGCAGGAGACAGGTCCGGAAGGCCAAGTGGTTTGCAGCTCTGGCAGTCGCTGAGGAGAAAACCCGGACATGGGAGGAGTTCGTAGAGGCCATGGAAAACGACTTCCGGATTGCTTCAAAGAGATTCTGGACCACCATCCGCCGTCTCAGGAGGGGGAAGCAGGGCACAGTCAACACCGTGTATGGTGGGGACGGTGTGCTGCTGAACTCGACTCGAGACGTGGACTGGTGGAGGGAATACATTGAAGACCCCCTTTAATCCCACCGACACGCCTTCTAACATGGAAGGAGTGCCTAGGGACTCTGAGGCGGGTTTGCATATCTCTGGGGCTGAGGTCACTGAGGTGGTCAAAAAGCTCCTTGGTGGCAGGGCCCCGGGGGTGGATGAGATCCGCCCGGAGTTCTTTAAGGCCCTGGATGCTGTGGGCGTGTCTTGGTTGACACGACTCTGCAGCATTGCTTGGACGTCGGGGCCGGTGCCCCTGGACTGGCAGACCGGGGTGGTGGTCCCGCTTTTCAAGAAGGGGGACCGGAGGGTGTGTTCTAACTATCGTGGGATCACACTCCTCAGCCTTCCCGGTAAGGTCTATTCAGGGTTTCTGGAGAGGAGGATCCGCCGGATAGTCAAATCTCGGATTCAGGAGGAGCAGTGTGGTTTTCGTCCTGGTCGTGGAACTGTGGACCAACTCTATACTCTCGGCAGGATCCTTGAGGGTGCGTGGGAGTTTGCCCAACCAGTCTACATGTGTTTTGTGGACTTAGATAAGGCATTTGACCGTGTTCCTCGGGGAATACTGTGGGGAGTGCTCCGGGAATATGGGGTATTGGACCACCTAATCCAGGCGGTTCGTTCCCTGTATGACCGATGTCAGAGTTTGGTTTGCATTGCCGGCAATAAGTCGGACCCATTTCCAGTGAAGGTTGGACTCTGCCAGGGCTGCCCTTTGTCACCGATTCTGTTAACTACTTTCATGGACAGAATTTCTAGTCGCAGCCAGGGAGTTGAGGGGTTTTAGTTTGGTGGCCACAGGATTCTGTCTCTGCTTTTTGCAGATGACGTGGTCCTGCTGGCTTCATCGAGCAGTGACCTTCAACTCTCACTGGATCGGTTCGCAGATGAGTGTGAAGCAGCTTGGATGAGAATCAGCACCTCCAAGTCCGAGTCCATGGTACTCGCCCAGGAAAGGGTGGAGTGCCATCCCCGGGTCGGGGATGATGTCCTGCCTCAAGTGGAGGAGTTTAAGTATATTGGGGTCTTGTTCACGAGTGATGGAAGGATGGAACACGAGATGGACAGGCGGATTGGTGCAGCGTCTGCAGTGATGCGGACTCTGCACCGGTCTGTCGAGGTGAAAAGGGAGCTGAGGCGAAAGGCAAAGCTCTCAATTTACCGGTGGATTTACGTTCCTACCCACACCTATGGTCATGAGCTTTGGGTACTGATCGAAAGAACAAGATTGCGGGTACAAGCGGCCGAAATGAGTTTTCTCCGCAGGGTGGCTAGTCTCTCCCTTAGAGATAGGGTGAGAAGCACTGTCATCCGGGAGAGACTCGGAGTAGAACCGCCGCTCCTTCGCATTGAGAGGAGTATGATGAGATGGCTCGGGCATCTGGTTAGGATGCCTCCCGAACACCTTCCTGGGGTGTTCAGTGCGCGTCCAACCAGTAGGAGGCCTCGGGGAAGACCCAGGACACGTTGGAGAGACTATGTCTCTCAGCTGGCCTTGGAGCACCTCAGAATCCGCTGGGAAGAGCTAGACGAAGTGGCCGGGGAGAGGGACGTCTGGGCTTTCCTGATTAGGTTGCTGCCCTCGTGACCCGACCTCGGATAAGAAGAATAAAATGGATGGATGGATACATTAAATAAATATAATGTAGTAGCAAAAAGCACAAGCCAGTGTTTTTTTGTGCCGGTCCCAAGCCTGGATAAATACAGAGGGTTGTGTCAGGAAGGGCATCCGACGTAAAACTTTGCCAAACCAGAACCGTAGTGTGTCCGTAGAAGGAGAGAGAAAAGGAATGCTAAGAGTCTATAACTAACATTTGGGACTTTGAATGTTGGAACTATGGCAGAAAATGGTGGAGATGTTAGGTCAAAGTCGGGTAGACTTTGTCCCGACATCAACAAAGGTAGAGTTGACATGATGCAGAGGAGGAAGGTAGACATATTGTGTGTCCAGGAGACCAGGTGGAATGATAGCAAGACTAGATGCTTAGGAGCAGGGTTCATGCTGTTCTATCATAGTGTAGATAGGAAGAGAAAACGAGTAGGAATTATTTTAAAGGAGGAGTTTGCTAGCAGTGTCCTGTAGGTAATAACGTTATGAGTGATGAGCCTGAAGCTAGAAATCGAAGGTGTGATGTTCAATGTTGTTAGTGGGTGAGAAGATCGAAGAGGGTAAAGGCAGAGCAGAGGATAAAATGGTGGAAGATAAAAAAGGAGAAGTGTTGCGTGACTTTTAGGAAGGAGTTGAAAAAGGTTATGGGTGGCCAGGAAGTCCTTCCAGATGACTGGACAACTACAGCTACTGTGATCAGGGAGGCAGGTAGGAGAGTACTTGGTTTGTCGTCTGGAAGGGAAGTAGATAAGGAGACTTGGTGGTGGAATGAGGAGGTGCAGGAGTGTATACAGAGTAAGAGGTTAGCTAAGAAGAAGTGGGAGACTGAGAGACTAAATAGAGTAGACAGGAGTACAGAGAGATGCAGCGTAAGGTAAACGTAAATGTGGCAAAGGCCAAACAAGGGGCTTATGATGACCTGTATGCTAGGTTGGACAGCAAGAAGGGAGAGAAAGATCTATACAGGTTGGCAAGGCAGAGGGACAGAGATAGGAAGGACGTGCAGCAGGTTAGGGTGATGAAGGATAGGGATGGAAGGGTATTGACAGGTGCCAGTAGTGTCATGGGAAGATGGAAAGAGTACTTTGAAGAGTTGATGAATGAGGAAAATGATAGAGAACAAAGAGTAGAAGAGGTGACTGCTGTGGACCAGGAAGTAGCAAAGATTAGTAAGGAAGAAGTGAGGAGGGCATTGAAGAGGATGAAAAAAAGAAAAGAAAAAAGAACAAAAAATAAACCTGTGGAGGTAAGGAAGTGTCTAGGAGAGGTGGCAGTTCCTGACCGGGTTGTTTAACAAGATCTTAGATAATGAGAAGATGCCTGAGGAATGGAGGAGAAATGTGCTGGTGCCCATTTCTAAGAACAAGGGAGATGTGCAGAATTGTGGCAACTACAGAGGAATAAAGCTGATGAGCCATACAATGAAGTTATGGGAAAGAGTAGTTAAAGCTAGACTAAGGGCAAACGTGAGCATTTGTGAGAAGCAGTACGGTTTTATGCCAAAAAAGAGTACAACAGATGCAGTATTTGCTTAGAGGATGTTGATGGAGAAGTACAGGGAAGGTCAGAGGGAGCTGCATTGTGTTTTTGTAGATCTGGAGAAAGCTTATGACAGGGTGCCCAGAGAGGAACTGTGGTATTGTATGAGGAAGTCTGGAGTGGGAGAAAGTATGTTAGAGCGGTGCAGGACATGTACGAGGACTGTAAGACAGTAGTGAGGTGTACTGCAGGTGTGACAGAGGAGTTCCGAGTGAAGGTGGGACTCCATCAGGGATCAGCTCTGAGCCCCTTCTTGTTTGCTATGGTGATGGACAGGCTGACGGACGAGGTTAGACAGGAATCTCCATGGACTATGATGTTTGCAGATGACATTGTGATATGTAGTGAGAGCAGGGAACAGGTGGAGGACAAGCTTGAGGGGTGGAGGTTTTCCCTGGAAAGGAGAGGAATGAAGGTCAGCCGCAGCAAGACGGAGTACATGTGTGTAAATGAGAGGGACTCAAGTGGGAGAATGAGGTTACAGGCAGAAGAGATACAGAAAGTGGAGGATTTTAAGTACTTAGGGTCAACAGTCCAGAGCAATGGAGAGTGCGGAAAAGAGGTGAAGAAGTGTGTGCGGGCAGGCTGTAATGGGTGGAGAAAAGTGTCGGGTGTGATGTGTGATAGAAGAGTTTCAGCTAAAATGAAAGGAAAGGTGTAGAAAACTGTGGTGAGACCAGCGATGTTGTTTGTTTCAGAGACAGTCCCGCGGAGGAAAAGACAGGAGGCAGAGCTGGAGGTAGCAGAGATGAAGATGCTGAGGTTCTCTTTGAGTGTGACCAGGATGGACAGGATCAGGAATGAGCACATCGGAGGGACAGCACATGTTAGAGGTTTTGGAGATAAAGTCATAGAGGCCAGACTGAGATGGTTCGGACATGTCCAGAGGAGAGATAGTGAATATATTGGTAGAAGGATGCTGTGTTTTGAATTGCCAGGCAGGAGGCCTTGAGAAAGACCAAAGAGGAGGTTTATGGATGTAGTGAAAGAGGACATGAAGGTAGTTGGCGCAAGAGAAGAGGATACAGAAGACAGAGTTAGATGGAGGCAATTGATTCACTGTGGCGACCCCTGAAGGGATAAGCCGAAAGGAAAAGAAGAGATATATGAAATAAAAAATTTTTTTTATTATTAAATAAATACTGTGTATTTAAAAAAAATCCCAAGAAATTGTTCTGGCCAAATATTATTGCGGACTTCTTGGTTATAGAAAAAATTAAAAATTCATTACATACTAGTCATTTTTTTCTAATTTATAGAGTCCGGTGCTTGGTGACACCATCAGAAGGGGATGAAAAGCATCCCATAACTCAACTTCAACTCTACCTTACACCGCAACAAAAAAAGAGCATACATGCATAAAGTATCCATTCTTAGAGGAAAGTGATGAAATATGAATTAACACTTTTTGAACATGTCAGTGTTGAGAGTGGGATGGAACATATTGGCATGACATTTTCATATGAATAATGCAGAGTGGAGTATATTGTCCAACATAACTGTGTTTGAATTCAAATGCTTCCACAACGAAATGAATGAAAAGGTCAGTGATGGCTGCGCAACCAACATGTTCTGATTGAGATGGAGGAAGGGATTGTTTGCACAGAAACAAGACTCACACCGGCCGGGCTTTAAGCATCTACTTGACAAAATGAAAGCAGGGAGAAGAGACTCATCATCAGCAACAAACTCGACTTTTTGTTTTCCTTTAGATGAAAAAGCACAGCAAATCCGCAATACTACATACCGTATATCAGCTTCATGTTGTGTCTCAAAGTGTAAAAAGAAGTAAAGTGCTAAACCTTCCAACGCAAAACCGATAAATGTCTTTCTACTGTCCACACGTTTGCCACTCTGCACCAAAATTATTCTATTTATTGTGGATCTCTGTGCATTTGGGATTCGGCATTCACAGCAAATTTGCACATTTTTGGTGAACAAAATGTTTTTTGGTAGACAAAATATGTTTTTCTCACATTTTGTTCACCCAAAGTGTGTAATAATGTAAAACGCTGCATACACGTACCACTGTTTAAAAAAAAAACAAGCCAATGTCAAATATGTCAAATGATTAATCACTGTTTTCTAATGAATTAATCAAGATTAATCACCATTTGCAACTATGTCTGAAATATGCCCATTTTTTCTATTTTATTGAAAGAAAGCTTAAAAAACAGGACGGGGTTATACATATTTGCATGTATTAACAGCTTCGAATGAACTGAAAATTTAACTCACACTAAAAGATAGCACGCTCGTCTGAAAATCAATTTACCTGACACAAGTTTCTTTAATGTTGGTGTTGGAATTGCAATGCTGTTGATGTGTTGAAAATGTGTGAGTCTGCAGGGAGCCGTACTGTCTGTCTCTCTGTCATGCTAAATGTAATAGAATTGATTAAATAAATTAGGTACCCCCCATTAACACATTAATTTTGACAGCCTGATAGTGTTTTTTCACCAAACTCTCGGATTTCCCACTTTGTTTGGCTGTCCTTGAACAGACCATAGTTGCTGTGAAACGGGTAGGGGCGAGCGGTGCGTTAAAAATAGGCTTTTTTACAAGCGCATCAATTCTGGGTGAATATTTAGAGTAATTCCTGCAAAACTTATTATTTTTTATACACTTAACCACTTCCACATTCAAACCATTCCAACATGAAAATGTTCAGCTCATTTCGGGTGCGATGGCTAGCTGGTGACACATGTTTTAAACAATTTTCTGCACCCCACATTTCAGGGTATTGCAGGGTATTGAATGGAGCTCTGAACTGGACTCTTCGGTTCATCTTAGCAGATGTTTGGCCTCTCATCCGAGCACTTCATGATCAACGACTAGGTAGGACAGCTCTAGCCTGACTAGATAGGACAGCTGTAGTCAGAGGGGATGGTTTAGGGTTCACATATTTGTCCTCTAAAAAAGGAATCACCACCAGACAGGAACGGTTTGGCTTTTTTTTCCGTGCAACACGACTGTTGTTAGGATACAACGGAGCTCTGACTTTGGTAGCCAACGGCAGTCGCTTTGGCTGGGATCTCCCATTGGTGACTGATGCAAGTCATCAGTTCCTTCAGAACACACAAACTAGCAATTTTCCACATCCCAATATATTTCCACTTTTGACATAACATTACATTTTCCATTCCGCAAATTTCCTTTGATCTTAATCATCTTAACCATCTTAATCTTAACATCATATCATCTTAGACAAAACACTCACTCAGAACATTCCGGCTAACTACAATTGTCCTTCCAAAAAATACCAGCTGGAATTCCACATTTTCCAGCAAGCAATTCCAGGCGTTCCACGATCAAATCATTCTGGCTAACAATTTTACACCTTCCAGTTATTCCCTCTTTTCCACATTTCCCATCCCACATTTCAGCTCTTTCTCATTCACGCGCAATTTCTAGACGGATCGTCTTATCTAGTTGTTACTGATTTTATTGTGGACTTATTGTACTGAGCAGCCAGGACATAGTTTCCTGATTTATTCAGTGCCTGTAAAGCACAAACTAATTTGTGCACACGGATAAATGATGGTCATGACCGAAAGAATGAGATCGCGGATACAAACGGCGGAAATGAGTTTCCTTCGTAGGGTGGCTGGACTCACCCTAAGAGATAGGGTGAGGAGCTCGGCCATCCGGGAGGAGCTCAGAGTAGAGCCGCTGCTCCTTCACATCGAGAGGAGCCAGTTGAGGTGGATCGGACATCTAGTCCGGATGCCTCCCGAGCGCCTCCCTGGTGAGGTGTTTCGGGCATGCCCGGTCGGGAGAAGGCCCCCGGGAAGACCTAGGACACGCTGGAGGGACTATGTCTCACAGCTGGCCTAGGAACGCCTTGGTGTCCTCCCGATGGAGCTGGAAGAGGTCGCTGGGGACCGGGAAGTCTGGACTTCCCTACTGAAGCTGCTGCCCCCGCGACCCGGACCCGGATAAGCGGTGGAAAATGGATGGATGGATGGATAAATGATGCAACTTTCGGGACCAAAATTGATGCAAATTTGCACAAACTGAACACACTGCCGAATGACTTATTTACACCATATAGTGTTTACTAAATAATTGCTTTATTTGCAAGATACTGAACTCCAGAGAAGAAGCTCATGCAAAACAGAAAGGTAAGTAAATTTTCCACACCTGCAGATAAAGAATGTGCAAAGAGCAGGAAGGAGGCAATAACATAGACAAAAAAGAGCCACTTTACTCAAAGCGCATATCTTACAAATGCAGTTGGATATTTTTCTGCTTCAAATCCACGTCAAAAGTTTCTACGTTTTCCTGAAAAACATGCGGTATCCCTGATATTTCAAATGCAGTCAGAATATTTAGACAGCACTTAGAATATCCAAGAATAAAAAGTGCACAGCAACGGGGAGCGGGGGTGAATATGAATATGAAATGAACACGTTGTGCCAGACTTGCGCAGCTTTGAGCATAAAGAAACGAAATATACATCCAGAAATATTCAACAGCTGTGCTTACGCTCCCCCGACGCTTTTCCCGGAAAAGATATTCACCTCTAGCAGATTAGCAGAGGTCACTGGATGCGGAGACCAAAGAAGGCGGGAATATAAATAAGGCAAATATTCATGTTTTCATCCCTGGCGTTATTGAGCCTATCACAGTGGAAGACAATGCATATTCGATAAGATGTATTGCTTTTATTCTCATGGCTATCCAATGAAATCGCCTCCCGAGACGCCGTCTGCCCTCGGCCATGACCTTCCTCCTACTTCTGCACTAAATTCCTTTTTCGCTTTGTCTATGAATGCAGTCTAGTAATATAGATCTATGTCGCCTGCGGAATGGATCCAAGCAGGTCACACTGACGCGGCTGCGGGTTGTTGTGGTCAGTCGTGCCGGGACACGTCTTCAGTTGCACTAAAAGGTGGTGACATCATCCTCGCTTTTGGAACGCCACAGTTTTCAACACAATGTTAGTCTTTGTTTTGGTACAATATTACCCCATAATACTGTGTGTCCAAACAAAGCACCCGACGCCTTGCTGACTCACCGGCCGTGCATTTTTTTGTATTGATTGCGGCTGCTAAATAGCCCACCATGGGGCCAAAGGAAGCTGCAATTTCATAAAGAGGGTTCAAATTCAAGAAAGAATGTATGAAAATGCCGTCCCCTCCTCCCTCGCCGCTCCTTGCCGTCTTCGCCGGCACGTTTTCCATGAAGGTAAAATTGATGTTGAATGTTCACGTGTCCATTTCATTCCTCACCTGTTATTATTTCACATTTTTTACAAGTATTGTCTATAAAATGGAAGCTCTATATTTATATGTCTGTGTCTATATATTAGATACAGTATATATAGGCCTGTCAATCAATTGATTAAAATGTTTATTGTAATTAACTGCCTGCAAAGTCAGCTGGGATGGGCTCCAGCATACCTGCGAGCCTGGTGAGGATAAGCTGCATAGAAAATGGATAATTAATTGCATTATGGCCATAGTTAACTTGTGATTAATTGCAATTAATTGCAGATTAGATTGTATAATTTTACAATAAGTGCACCTTAGGTTGTTTTGAAGTCTTTAATTCATACTCACTTCTCCGTGAATCACCACCTTACCGCGGTGGAGGGGTTTGAGTGCCCGAGTGATCCTAGGAGCTATGTTGTCGGGGGCTTTATGCCCCTGGTAGGGTCTCCCAAGGCAAACAGGTTCTAGGTGACGANGGGACTATGTCTCACAGCTGGCCTTGGAACGCCTTGGTGTCCTCCCGATGGAGCTGGAAGAGGTCGCTGGGGACCGGGAAGTCTGGACTTCCCTACTAAAGCTGCTGCCCCCGCGACCCGGACCCGGATAAGCGGTGGAAAATGGATGGATGGATGGATAATTCATACTCCGATGAACATGGGACTGAATTATTGTTATAATTATAAACCAAAACATGACTGTTGGTTTTACGGAAATGTTTACTTTCAACAGCTCAACACAAACAAAGTAGCCACAAACAACAAAAACAAGTAGACATTTATGCTACTGACTTGTTGCACTGCCTCGCTATAGTCAGAGCGCACACTGCCGACTGCGGAAACAGTGTCCAACGCTTTGTGTGTTGAGTTATTCCACTTTTTAAGTTAGTTTTTTTTAAATTCTCTTTTATCTCCTAGGACTTTTTGGCAGAACAAAATCAGAATAGACATGCTGGGACGTCAAACAGCCCATAATATATTTCTTCCCTTTTCGGCCCGTCTTTTTCCACACCGTCACTTTGACACGTTACGGCGCCTCACGTGCAGCATGGCTCACGTCTAACAGCGACGCACATGTAAACGAGCACGGTGTTTGGTTAAGCCGTGTGGTTTGCGCTGACATGGTTAGACGACGCCTGTCATCCCAAATTTGAGCTGACCCTACCCCAAAATCGCTAAATGCCATGCCAACCGTGGACCACCTCCCTGCCTTCAAAATAAAAAATGGGCCAAAGTTCCTATGAAAGCCCTGACTTTGCTCCTCATTTTATCCCGCGGTCCCCTGTGAAATATATCCTTTCTACCTCCCGTCCCAGCCCGCGGGGGCCAGAAGCCTCTTATTGAAATTGCTTCTTATCAGAGCAAATATCACCAAGACATCACTTCACAAAAATGGCGGTAATAAGTCTCGGTCAAGTGAGGGGCCTTTATATTCCGCCCCTCACCTCCCCCTCCCCTTCCCCCTGCACTCAATTGCATGCTTTTTCTATTACTGAGATATTTGGGAGATAAAAAGAAAGCATCTGACTCTGTTGGATGCTGCGGGGGAACAGCTGTCAGCGACTCAAGTTAGATTCTTTTTTTGTCATTTCCAATTGGACGGAATAGAGTGGCAGATATTAATCCCAATAGGGAAGCGGAAAACGAGTCTAAGAAATGGTCACCAGTCGCACTTTATCCACTCTTCATCTCTATCTTCAAAAGGCCATGTGGCCCTCTTTTGGAGCACCACCCAAAATCTCCTCTGGGTAAGCACTTTCTAGGGAGCTCCTCGGTTTCATATATTTTACCTGGACCACAATGACGCATTCCAGAAGAGGATCCCGGCAGCACACTCGGTGCCACCCCCCATGGACCCGGGTTAATGCCCTTTGAGAAGTGTGAGCCATTTCAGAGCCACTCTATTCCAACTATTTCAATTCCAGTGGCTCAGTATCTCTAATCCAATTGGACCTTGGTGATACGTGTGGTCACAACCGAGGCCAGGCGGGGGCTCTCAAGGGCGGGCGCCTTAAGCAGAGCGCCGTTATGGAGAAATGGAATGCGTAGGCCCCAAATAGAAGCTTTATTCTACTGAATGCGTGCTGGGAAATGGAGTAAGATAAATAAATATACAGCACAGCAGCTTGAGAGGACTGTTAGTTTCATGCACATTTTGGCCAGCACAAGCCTGAAAAAGCAACCAGCTGACCTGGTAGCGCATTATATCGTTTGACATGTACATTAGCTTTATAATCATGGGACCGAAATATTAACCAATTTACAGCAACATTGTTGTTTTTATTGTTATTAACATTATTACACCAAATAACTACTTTATTACCGTAGTGACACCTCGCCACACCACACCTGTTATCTTACTAGCCGGCAAGCGACTGGCTTCACGCCATGCCACTAGCAAAAGGTAACGCTACATATTGGAGCTGCTGCCACAATTTGAAACTGCTAACACTAGGTGTAGCGTTCCTTTCTGTGTTGCTATGTGAAATCAAGTTTAGTCTAAGTAGTACGTGTTATCATGGATGTGTCTGTTACTACATGCTCACAGCATGGGTATAAAACTTTACAGGGAGGTTTTTTAGGCAGAATTGACACGCACAAAAAACGATTAAAATTCAATTAGCAACTTCCCTCGCCGACGCACGTCTAGCCCTCCTTTGTTGCAGCGCTAATGCAATTACTGCCTTAATGGGAGGGAAGATAGCGAGAAGAAGAAGACGATAGGAGTGATAATTAATACGGACATCTGAGGGTAAGCGATAAACACTGCGGGCTCCTCCTGTGGGTACCCGGCGGATATCGACTGATGTCCCGCTGTGATTGAATTTAAACGATCAAAGATTTGGAAATTGGTGAGTATGTTCCTTGCCAAAGCGTTTCTTGGATAATTGCATACATTTTCATGTATAGGAAGTGTCCACTTCCAGGCTCCTTTCCTAATTATTCAGGCGCTTTAAATACAAAATAAAACCAAAACGGATCCCAGTATACGTAGTAACTTTCTTTCAATTAAACAATCAAAATGGCAAGGGAGTGTAGAGGGTACATCTGCATACCTCTGATGGCCAAAACACAACACCAAACCCTTAACCCCTCACCCCTATCCCCTAACACCCATCTCCTGCCCTGTATCATCAATCTCTAACCTCCTAACCATTAACCCCGTATCACTTATGCCTAACCCCTATCCCTATACCCTGTCCCCCGTACCTCAACCTCCTAAACCCCATCCACAAACCCCCTAATCATAACCTTCTAACCCTTATACTCTACCCCCTCACCCTTATCCCCTAACACCAATCTCCTGCCCCCATCATCTATCTCTAGCCTCCTAGCCACTAACCCCGTATCACCTATGTCTAACCCCTATCCCTCATCCCCTAGTACCCTAACCCCAACATGCTAAACCCTATCCCCCTAACCCTAATCCTAACCTCCAGGCACCTATCCCCTGCCCCCTCACCCTTACCCCCTAGTTCCCATCCCCTGCACTCTATCAGTTATCTCTAACCTCCTGACCACTAGCCCGTATCCCTTATCCCGCTCCCCCTAACCCCAACCTGCTAGACCCTATCCTCTAGCCCATGCCCCTACTCCCATCATCTATCTCTAACCTTCTAATACTCTATATCCTAACCCCCATCACCTACCCCTTATCTCCTATCTCCCGACCCCTATCACTCTCTAACACCTAAACTACTAACATCATAAACCCTACCCTCTTCCATATGTCCCCTACCCCATAGCCCTACCGTCTATCCTCTACCGGCTATCCCCTAAGCCCTGCATCCTATCCCCTAACCCCTATCTGCCATCTCCTAGGAAGTTCAGGCTGTTCTATGGATGTTTCCATCACATGTTCCCAAATAAACAATAAATCCGGACAGTTTTCAGTCAAACTTGTTGGACTGGGTGTTATTGACCTTCACTTGTCCTTGGACAGCAAAGGTCAAAATCGAAGACTGTGTCTTCCATTATGAGTTCTTATTGTATTGTAGGTGTCCCTTACATGGGGACAAAAGAACAAAGACCGCTGGGAGCTTGTTTTTCAAAAATGACCCTGTGTGTGTTTATGAAGTACATATGAACTAAATTGGGTGTGTTAAAGGAAGCATGCCAATGTCTGAACACGTCAGGATGCCTAATTACGTTTCCAAGTGTGTCCATGAAGGCACAGCAGAGCCAACCTCCATCAGATTTTAGAAAAACAACACACAGGTAAGGAAATTGTGAATAAAACAACCTACATGACACCCCCCTAAGATGGATGCTGAGAAATCGTGCCTTTAAGAAAAGTCAAGTTTTGAAATTCACCGGATCTCCTCTCCAAGCCGCCTGGGCACCGAGACAGAAAAAGTCTGTGTCTGGACAGAGATATCCCAAACACACCATGCCAACTGCTCTACCAGTTCAAGCAATTAGCTGGAGGCTAACAGCCGGCGTGACTGATGTCAAACACTTTGGATGAATTGATTTCTTCTCCGCTGTCACACCAACTTCCATTCCATTCCTGGAAGAGGATCACACTTGTGTCAGTGACAGCATTTGCATTTCACACGGCGCACCGAAGACCAAGTCAAGTCCACTTTATTTGGTCTCCTGTGTGCGCGAGGCGTGAGCTGGTAAAACGGTAAAACTAACCCATGAAAACTTGCGTTCTAAAGTCCACACTTTCAGCTGTTCCGCCTTCACGCGCTCTTTTTTCAGAAACTGCCATCTCTCTTTAACAAATACACTGCAAACGATGACGACTTGTTTGTGGGGCATTTATGTTATACCTCAAATGATGATGATTTCAATGCATTAAGGGGGGTTTACACTTACACGCACTTTGTACCTGCAGTGATACACAAACTTTGTGTGCCAATGAGTAAATTGGCTGTAAACAGGCGTGAAGTATGTGTAAACTGTTCAAAATTTGTGGCATGCATAATTTCCGTGAAGTAGTCATGAGAAGAGACTGAATGACTGACGGGAGCGCTCACTCAGTCCGTTCATTCCGCTATTGAACCAACATGCCCAGGTGTCGAGACAGATGCCCAGACGGATGACGAGGTGTTATCAAGGAAATCAAACATGCATGAACATGTCAATATATCGAGGCGGGCAAAATTGTCTTTGTTTTTATTTATCGTGCGGTTAATTAAGTTATTGATTATCGTGATAGGCCTTGTTACTACGAGTACTTCAAATGATTATAATTTTAACGTGTTACATTTCGGTTAGGGGTCTCATGTCACAAGATAAAAACGTGACCTGTTCAGAAAATCGTCTTGTCTTGTGAATTGAGTGTCTTGTGACACTCTTAGTGGATTCCAATAAAAGGCTTTTTCAATCTGAGATGTCAGTACGTGGCCCTGACTGAAAAAGGTTACAACAGCCGTGTGGTAACTTGTCTACAATATAAGAAAACATAAGAAAAAAACAACATTGCGTTGCAAAATTGGAGGTTTTGTATTTGCCAAGTGAATTGAGAGTATGTGAAATAGCGGAGGCGACGTCAGACGCGGTTTTATTGTCGCCATTGCAGCATGCCGGCGTCCTCCTGGTGCCAATCACTTATGGGACAGTGCATGACTTCTCCATGAATTATGCACTACCCCTTTGGGGAAAACAGTTGTCCCAAAAATTGGTTAAAGCCCGGCAGCTCCCAGCATGACATCCTTCAGTCCATACAAATACCCCCCACCCCAAGTCTGAAATTCGCTGTCCTTGGTTACACACCCACAATGTCGTCTTCTTCACATAATGATGGTAATGGTGGGCTTACACTTTGCAAAAACATATTATTTGTCTTAGCTGGGGAGCCTATTTTACCCAAATGTTTTATTACCTAAACGGTTATATAAAGTGGTGTGAAACGTGTTTGACCCCTTCTAGATTTTGTCACACTTCAACGTTTCAGACCATTAAAACAAATGCAAATATTAGACAATGACAACACAACTGAACACAGCAGTTGAAGCTGATAACAGGTTGGGCCAGCTCAGCAGCAACACCTGCAGTCAAGGGTTTGCTATAACTTGCGATGAGTCTCTTACAGCGCTGTAGAGGAATTTTGCAGAATTGTTGTTATTCAGCCACATTGGAGGCCTTTCCAGCAAGAAGCGCCTTGTTAAGGTCATGCCACAGGATTCAGGTCAAGACTTTGATGAGGCCACACCCAAGTCTTCATTTTGTTTTTCTTCACAGATTCAGAGCTGGACTTGCTAGTGTGTTTTGGATCATTGTCCTGCTGCAGAACCCGAGATGGCCAGAAATTCTCCTTCAGGATCTTTGGGTAGACAGCAGAATTCATGGTTCCATTTATCACAGCAAGTCTTCCAGGTAATGAAGCAGCAAAACAGCCCCAGACCATCACACTACCACCACCATATTTTACTGTTGCCATGATGCTCTTTTTCTGAAATGTGGCGTTACTTTTACGTCAGATGTAATGGGACACAAACACCAACACCAAGGCATGCAGGCAAAGACAGACACCTTGGCAGTAAAGACGGGGAACTTGGACCTCAAGATCAGCGCCAGAAAGACCAAGCACCTGCGCATGAATGCCCAAACCAAGGAGGCCATCGTGCTTGACGGGGAAGCGATCCAGGCTATGGAGACGTTCACATACCCGGGAGCCAAATGTCAACTAGCGGGAGGGAGAGGAGGAAATTCGAGCTCGAATCTCAAAAGCGAGCCAAGCTTTCGCCTTACTTAGGAGCACTTGGAGGGCTCGAAACATCAGCATGAAAACCATGATTCGACTCTTCAAGAGCAATGTCCTGAGCACCCTCCTCTATGGTGCAGAATCCTGGAAAATGACCAAGACAATTAGCCACAAGCTGGAAGTCTTCCAGAACCGATGCCTGCGAAGAATTCTCTGCATCTTTTGGCCAAGAACCATCTCCAACGATGAGCTGCACTGAACCACTTACCCGACAGGTCAGCAGAACGAGATGGAGATGGCTGGGTTATGTGCTCGGCCCAAAGTCGCCCTCAGATGGACCCCTGACGGCTGCAGAAAGAGAGAGAAAGAGAAATGTAGGACAGAGGCTGGACCTGGTGGCACCTGGAGTGCCAAGCATTTGATCGTGACCAGTGGCGATTTCTAAAAGAGGCCTTATGTGCTTTGCACAACGAGGACTAAGTATAAGTAAATGGCACACACACTTTTCAAAAAGTTCAACTTCAGTCTCTTAAACCACAGAGAATTTTCCCAAAGGTCTTGGAGATCATGAAGATGTTTTCTGGCAAAATTGAGACGAACCTTAATATTCTTTTTATTCAGCACTGGTTTTGGTCTTGGAACTCCAATGATGTAATGTAACGAACAGTGATCTTAACTGAGGAACATGAGGCCTGGGGTCCTTTGGATGTTGTTGTGGGGTCTTTTGTGACCTCTTGGGTGAGTGGTCGCTGCGCTCTCGGGGTAATTTTGTGATAGATCTTAATCTCAGTTATGTTTTAAAGTGGGGGCCATCACTTTTTCACAGTCCATGTAGGTTTGGATTTTTTTTTATTTAAAAAGGTTTATTTAAAAACTGCATTTTGTGTTCAGTTGTGTTGTCATTGACTAATATTTATATTTTGTTTTTTTTGACGATCTTAAGCATGCAAGTGGGGGCCGCACAGTGGATGAAAGGGTAGCATGTTGGCCTCACAGTCAGGAGGTTCAGGGTTCGAATCTCCGTTGGGCATCTCTGTGTGGAGTTTGCATGTTCTCCCCGTGCGTGCGTAGGTTTTCTCCGGGTACTCCGGTTTCCTCCCACATTCCAAAAACATGCATGTTTGGTTAATTGCCGACACGAAATTGCCCATTAGGTATGAATGTGAGTGTGAATGTTTGTATGTCTTTGTTCGTTTATATGTGCCCTGCGATAGAGTGGCGACCAGTCCAGGGTGTACCCCGCCTCCCGCCCAATGTCAGCTGGGATAGGCTCCAGCATACCCGCAACCCTAATGAGGATAAGCGGTATAGAAAATGAATGAATGAATGAATGAATGAACATGCAAGTGTGACTAACATGCAAAAAAATAAGAAAGTACCACTGTACCTAAAGTGTATACCTGAAGTGTGTATGTAAATTATCTTATTATCTTAATTATCTTATTTACCTAAAGCAACACAACCAATATTGTAATAGCCCGTAGGAGCCAACTGCTGAGTCAGCATTTAATAGTGCTGATGAGTTGTTTGCAAAGAACAGTACAAAACGTGAAATGCACAACTTTCACATACCTCAAACCTCAAATGCAGCTGATGCCATATTGAAAACTACATCAGGGGGTTGCCTACAGCCACAATGATTAAAGCCAATGATCTTGCAAGACTTAATTGAATAAAATGTGTTAATTGTAGCATTTGGGGTCTATTTCCTCATGTAAATAGTTTCTCCTTGGAGTCTTAGGACCGCTTCAGAGGCCCCAGAAGCAGCTTCTTTTACAACCTTGCATCATCAATGCACTCAAAGTGTCAGCAAGTCTAAAGCCTGATGGGGATTACCGATTATACTGTCAAAGCGGCTCAAGATGCAGCCCAACAAAACCAAAGTTCCCCAAACAAAGTAAAGGCGGTACTGCACGGGTGGTTATCAGCTTACTTTGTCAAGTCCGGTTCTCGGCTTTGTGCTCAGCGCGCGTTCACATAAAAGGCGACGTTTGACGTCATATTATTATACTAGCCCTCAAAAGCGAAGCGATCTTTTACACAAGTTTAGCAAGTAATTAGTATGGAGCTTGATGAGGAGTTGGTAAAGATTATTACTGTCGCCGCCAGTAGAGTGAGGGAGGAGTGCTGGCAGAATAACGCCGAGTGTTTCCTTTATCAGCCCTCAACACTGCACAACTCTGGGATATTAAAACCCATCCATTTAAAAAATAAATAATTAGTTCTGAAGACCCTCTTCTCCTTTCTTCCTTTTATTTACTCTCACAGGGTGCAGTTTTGTTTACATCCCCAACAAGCCATATAAGTAGCTCAGTTAGTGGTGTCCGGTTGTGCTCAGTGTCCCGCCAGTACTTTTCCACTTGCTTTCATATTTACAAGTGTTTGTTATTACATTTCAAAGTAGTGTCAAGGTTAGATGTGTTTTAATGTGATAACCTATATACATTTTTCCATCACTAACGTTGGCCGAGTGTTCTATTTTATAATGCATTTTATTCCTGATTTTATTCCTGATGCAACTATAGCGTATTCCCTCGGCTGAAGATCTCTATCTTTTATAGAGAATTGAATAACGGAATGCTAGCGAATCAGTGTGACCTCAAAGTAGCCACTCCCGTTGTAGTGGTGCCCGCATTTGTCCATCCATTTGTTTTCTATACGGATTTTTTTCACTAGGATCGAGGGGGTATGCTGGAGACTTTGGGCGAGAGGCGGGCTACACCTTGGATTGGTCGGCAGTCAACCGTAGGGCACACGTACACCTATGGACAATTTAGAGTCACCAATTAACCTAACATGCATGTTTAATTTTTAATGTGGGAGGAAACCAGAGTACCTAGCGAAAACCCACGCACGGACGGAGAGAATAGTGTCATATCTGTGGACACCATCTCCGAATGAGTTACACAGTAAAACTGTGGTGCTTTTGTGGCTGATTCTAAGCTGAAAGTCTAGACCAGGGGTGGGCAAACTGCGACCCGAAAGCCACACCAGGCCCCCATTTCTATATTCCTTTTTTTAAACCTTTAACATGGAAACTGGCAACCTGACTTGCAGAGCTATTGTGGTACGCTTGCTAAAAAGTCAGACGGAATCTGTGGCTCCTACAAAAAAAACACAGATGACACACAGAGTAACCTACCTACTGCATCATGTGACCCTGCAAACAAATATCTATGCACAATAACCAAAAAAAACACCCATATATTCCCGCCATAAGGCATGCTGGGTAGCTTTATTTGTTGCATTTTGGCTTGATTGCAAAATATGTTGGGGAATATGTTGGGGAAGCCAACATAGAGGAGTTAACACGGTTTATTGTTCATAGTTCATGTTGTTGTTGTTGCAGCTGGACTACCCAGCATGCCTTGCGAGCATCTGGAAATAACAGTTGTGAGTTATGTGTTGATTGCCAGGGTTTGTTTGTAAAAGCACAAAAACTTCCATGGATTCCCTTTTGACTTTCTTTCTTCACACCATCTAATCAGGTCTTACCTCGGAGTTGTTTTCATATTTACGTCCTCTCGCCAACAAGAACGATTAAGAAGAAGATGACAGGGAAAAGAGTCCTTGCTGGGAATCATCAGGAAGGTGGAAGGAGAACTTTGACTACACGCGGAAGACGTCAGGTTTTCAAGGTGATTAAAAAGACATTAGCTGAGTGAGTCTCACAGGTGATTTGCCAGGCAGTGGTGGGGAACCCAGTTAGAAACAAGGAGAACCACCCACTGAAGAAATGATGTTGTTGGGTCATTTCAAATTACTTAACACCCCTGCAATCTCCCAGCAAAGAATAAATCACTGATCCCGAAGATTTAATTTCTTACCCGGCAGGGAATCAGACCGCAAGCTTTTGCATTTAATTAGACCAGTTTATTTCATTATAATAATAATACTAGAGCGGGACCTTTAAATCGTCAAACTCTGCTTATTGAGTTGTGATTTTCTAATGTCTATTTGTACCCTACATTGACCACAAACTCCAATCTATTTCCATTCATGGCTTATTTGCTTCCATCGTTCATTCCAAGCTCCATTATCTTTGAAGATCGCTTTCCCGCTGTTTCACGCTATCCCACACAAATTCGACAAGCGCTAGCGTAAAGCAACAGGACAGCACTACTCCCGCCGTAATATCCTAGAAAATGATCGTAAATCTTAGGAGCTGTTTATGTTCCTCTATGCTTGTAGCAACAGTCTGCGAGCTATAACGTGTCATCATTTAAGCAACATTGTCTGAGACCAAATAAACCACTGTTATGATAATAACATATCTGCAATGAGCCATGTTCCACAAATGGCCCCCGCGCCACACTTTGGACACCCATGCATGCATTGCATGGCGCTGGTGATGGCTTTTATTTCATTATCATATTCACACCCCACTGACTACAATGGACATTGCAGGCATATCAGCCCTGAAAACCCCCCTCTCCCCCACTGCCCTCACACTCTCGGAGCAGAATGTGGCCAAGACATTTAAAAAGCAGAACCCTCGGAAAGCTCCAGGTCCGGATGGTGTTTCTCCTTCCACCCTGAGACACTGTGCGGTAGAACTGGCGCCTGTCTTCACGGACACCTTCAACATCTCTTTGGAGTCATGCCATGTCCCAGCCTGCTTCAAGCTGTCCACCATTGTTCCCGTCCCCAAGAAGCCCAGGATCACTGGACTCAACGACTACAGACCTGTGGCACTGACATCTGTGGTCATGAAGTCATTTGAGCGCCTGGTTCTGCCTCATCTCAAGTCCTTTACCTCCCCGCTCCTGGACCCTCTGC